>CAUYON010121959.1:0-18523 GCA_963573935.1 Arctocebus calabarensis
AAACTTAGTGTGCAATAAATGGGTTGTAGGGGAAAGGGGAGAGGGAGGGAAGGGGAGGAAGAGGGTGGGGGGAGATGGGACAAAGGGTGAGATCACATGTGTGGTGCATATTCGAAGGGTCACGAGAAAACTTCTAAACAAGGATCAAGAAAGTTTTCATATAGTAAATGAGAAAATATCATGAATGGTATGTCAATCAGGTTGATAAAATATCTCAGATTGCATGTGAAGCCCCCACACTGTACCCCATGGTTGAACTAATGTACACAACTATAAAAAAAAATATATACTAATATCACTTAAATAGTTTACTTTCAGGATAATAGTAATTAGTTTTTAATATGCTACATACCTCGCATTTTGCACACCCTGAAACGTCTGACAGAAGTATAAAATACATGAAAAGAATATTGTTTAAGAAGAAATAAAATTTATTTTAAAAAAGCAATTATAGTGTTATAGCAAAATCAAATGGATAGTGCAGAAAATTCACATGTATCCTGTTTCTCCACCAAGGCACGAGTTCGTAAGGTCTCACCCCAGAGTGGTCCATGTGTTACTGTCAATGAACTTGCCCTGATCATCATTGCCAGGCAAAACCTGTACTCCGCATCAGAGTCAGCTCTCAGTTTAGGATATTCTGTGGGTTTGGACAAATGTATAAAGACATGTATCCACCATTGTTATACCATATAGAATAGTTTCGCTGCCCTAAAAAATTCTAAATATCTATGTTCTGATTATACTTCTCTTCCTTCGCCCTGGTACCTGGAAACTAAAAATTAAATTCTTAATTTTGCCTTTTCCAGAATACCCTTTAGTCGGCATCATAAAGAAGGCAGCCTTTTCATTTTGACTTTTTTCACTTATATGTATGCATTTCATCTTGCTCCATGTCTTTTGATGGCTTCCTAACTCATTTCCCTTTAGTTCTGAATAGTATTCCATTGTCTGAATGTGCCACCTTCATCTATTCACCCACTGAAAGACATCTTGGGTGTTCCAAGTGTTGGCAAACATGAGTAAATTACTATATTTTCAATTTATCTGAGTAAGTACCATATAGCTTATGGTACTTAAAATTGTGTGGTAAAAGTATGTTTAGTTTTTGACAAACTAGCCTATTATCTTGCAAAGAATATGTGCTGTTTTGTGTTCCCACTACCAATGAATGAGAATGCCTGTTACTCTCATCTTTATGTAGTGGTTTTGGTGTCAAGTGATTTTGATTTTGGCTATTCGAATAGGTATGCAGTAGTATTTTATTGTTTTAATTCACAATTCCTACATAGGATGTTGAACATAGTTTCCTATGCTAATTATCAACTGTGTATTTTCTTTGATGTCTGTTCTATTTTTTTCTTCCCACATTTTATCTAATTTGTTGTCTTCTCGTTGAGTTTTAAGAGTTCTTTGTATATTTTTATTAATAATCCTTTATCAGATGTCTCTTTTGCAAATATTTTCTCCCTATTTTTACTTTATCTTTTTATTCCTGTGACATTTCTCTTTCACAGAACAAAAAATTTCAATTTTTTGATGTAGTTTTTAATGTAGCTTATTAGTAATTTAGTCAAATATTCTGCCTTTTTGTGTTGCATCTAAAAGTCATTGCTATACCCAAGATGATCTAGATTTTCTCCTCTGCTACATTCTAGGAGTTTCATAGTTTTACATTTGTATATTTAGACTGATGATCCATGTCAAGTAACTTTTTATGATGGCTGTAATTTCTACATCTAGATTCATGTGTTTGCATGTGGATGTCTAGTTGTTCCAGCATCACTTGTTAAAAAACAACAACAACAAAAAAAAACTATCTTTGCTCTTTTGGCAAAGATTGGTTCACTGTGTTTCTATGTGTGCCTAGGTCTTGGTTCTCTATTCTGTTCCATTAATATATTTGTCTATTCTTTGGCCAACACCACACTGTCTCGATTACCCTAGCATTTTAGTAAGTGTGGAAGCTGACAGTATCAGTCCTGCTCTTTGGCTTCTCTCTTTCTCTCAGGAGTTGTCTACTGGTGGTCTTTTGCCTTTACATATTAATTTTTGAATTCAGTGTTTGAATATCCACAAACTTGCTGTAATTTTGATTGAGATTGCATTCAATAGATGGAGGAAGATCTTCCATATTGACAATATTCAATCTTCCTATCTATTAACACGGGATATCTTTCTATTTGTTATTTCTTCTTTGATACCTTTGAAAAGAGTTTTGCAGTTTTCTTCACACAGAGCTTGTACCTTTTTATTAGATACCTAAGTATTTTTAGGTGCTAATGTAAAGACTAATCTGATTTTAATCTCAGGTTCTACTTGCTCATTGCTAGCATATAAGAAAACAATTCATTTTTCTGTATTAAGCTTGGGCCCTGCCACCTTGCCATCTATGATTTTTTATTAGTTCTAAGGGTTTTGATTATCAACTTTTATGATGCCTGGTTTTGGTTTTGGCATAACGTTGGCCTCATAAAGTGAGTTAGAAAGTATTCCCTTTGCTCCTGTCTTCTAGATAAAATGGTAAAATTTCTTTAAGTGTTTGGCAGAAATCACCAATGAACCCAACTAGGTCTGGTGTTTTGTGTTTTGGAAGGTTATAATTATTGATTCAATTTCATTAATAGTTATAAGCCTATTCCTGTTGTCTGTCTGTCTTGTGTAAGTTTTACCAGATTGTTTCTTTTAAGGATTTGGTAAAATGTAGGTATAGAGCAGTTTTTAATGTTCCCTTATTATCTTTCTAATGCTCATGTGATCTATAGTGATGTTTCATCTTTACTTTTTTATATTAAAAATTTGTACTTTTTTCCTGGTTATTTTTTTTTAACAAGTGAACAGTTTATTTAGAATTAAACAAAGGTATAATGTGATACAATACAAGCAAGACACTCAAGATAGGTATAATAGTACTACTCACACAAAAACTTGAATTTCACCTCAAAAAAATCATAAGACAAAAGAGAAAACAATTTCACTATTATAAGATAAGATATTTCATGCAAAGTATTAACTCTTCCCCCCCAAAGCCCAACCCTCAACAAACAAAAAACTGTCTGGGAATACTGCTACGCTAACATATTAACCACGGTATAATCATTCATAGGAAAACAGTAATTAAGCAATGAGTTGAATTAAATAACAAAGTTCAAACTGTCATAAACTCATAGACCACAATGATGTTACAAAACAAGCAATTCCAGAAATCTTATAAACAATAAAAGAAATATTTCAATATTTCAATATTCTACTTGATCTGGATACACCTGATATTGAAACTGGAGAAAATATATTGTTATAAAGAGAAGTTACAAACATGTTTTGTTATTTTTTTAACATTAATGATGCTTAGAATATTTTTACATTTTTATTAGATTCTTGTACTTCTTTTTGGAAACTGTCTACTAGGATATTCACTCTTTTCTTGACAACTCGTTCATCCCATACATTGCAAAGATTTGTTCATTTGTCTTTCATCTACCTTATAGTGGTTAATAATTAAGAAACATAATCATTTAAATATTTTTATCATACGAGGCAGTGCCTGTGGCTCAGTGGGTAGGACATAGGCCCCATATACTGAGGGTGGCGGGTTCAAACATGGCCCTGGCCAAACTGCAACAAAAAAACAGCTGGGTGTTGTGGTGGGTGCTTGTAGTCCCAGCTACTCAGGAGGCTGAGGCAAGAGAATCACCTAAGTCCAGGAGATGGAGGTTGCTGTGAGCTGTGTGATGCCACGGCACTCTACCAAGGGCCATAAAGTGAAACCCTGTCTACAAAAATAATAATAATAATAATAATAAATAAATAAATATTTTTATCATAAAGCATTAGTCATGGCACCTTTCTAAACAAGTGGACTTTTTTTTCATGACTAGTCTGAAATTGTATGCAAAAAAGTGCTTCAGGGACCTGTTGCTTGAGTTGTAGAAAGAAGGCTTCACCCCGTAATAAACTACTCAATGTGTTCCTGCTGTTCAGCTACTGAGTAGCCCTCTGTAGACCGGAGCACAGTGGAAACCAGCCCCTGGTCAAGGTAGGCAGGCCGAGCAGCTGGAGCCATGCCAGCCCTTGCCTCCTGTTGGAAGGAGAAGGTGGCACATCCCTGCAGGTGTACTTAGCATCAGTGGGGAGTAAAAAGGTTAACAATGTTTCATAACGTGAAAATTATATGAAGTTAGACTTCTGTTGTCCATAAAGAAAGTTCTATTGGAAAATGGAAAATATATTTTGTATTCAAGAATCTAAAAACTATTTTTAGCTCCCAGGACCGAAAAGGGGAGAAGGTATGGCACTTGCTGACTTCTGCAATAGGAACATGCAATCGTACTGTAAGATTATATTAAAGGATAGAGACAATGTAAAAAAAGAAAAGTTAGCAATGCATCACTCTGGCCATTTCCTTAGCTGCAACAGATTTACTTCAAGTGCTTTGGCTTCTTAAAGAGACTAAACTAGCAGTTTCTCTTCCTTGTGACGGAGGAAAAGAAAACCGATTTTACAAACGTACAGCAGAGTGCCTCCTTACAGGGCAATGAGGTAGCCAGGACGAATGCTGTGCCAAGTATCTATGGAGAAGCCTGACATCATCTCTTTCCTGCTATTAGCACTAAAAAGAGCAGTGACTGGCAGTTAAGGAAAGAGAACGGTAGGCTAGATTATAAATCCGCTGGTAAGAGAAAACAAAATAAATCTCAGAAATTAATCGTTAACCAGTTTCAAGCAGGCAGAATGCATGCAGTATCCAGAGCTCTTTCTGCATAATGTTTACAGCCCTGTACGATAGGGGATGCTGTTATCACAGAACCAAGCTCAGCTGTGCAGAGTCCTTGGGGAAGCCAGCTTGCTGCTAGCTCACCATTAGCTCTTCCAAAGGCCCAGCAGTCATGAGCTCTCCCCCACTGGGTCATTCTACACGGCCCTCTCAGTTGGTTGGTGGGAAATCCTGCTAAGATTCTGTTGGTGGGAAATCCTGCTAAGATTCTGGGCAATTGCTACTTTCCCTCATAGATATTCAGATCTGAGCAAAAACTCACAATGAAAAGGCTTCAAGACTTAAAACTGTAAATCTCTAATTATATAATTTTGAATACAAAGAAAGCAGTAGCAAGTCTTCTTGGAACTCTCAAATCATAATGCAAAAACAGCTTAAGGGTGGCGCCTGTGGCTCAAAGGAGTAGGGCACCAGCACCATATGCCAGAGGTGGCAGGTTCAAACCCAGCCCCGGCCAAAAACTGCAAAAAAATAAACAACAACAACAACAAAAAAGCTTATCTTCATAAGGCAACCCCTGTTATCTCTGCTGTGCTTGGTAGAGTAAGTCCAAGGTCACAGAAAAGACTATATGCAACATTTTTCTGAGTCCATCCAAACTACTCACTTTCAATGACTTAGTGGGTCTTTAAAATAATTATAAGACATACAGAAAAAAAGAGAAAAAGTTTTTGTGAGGCAAAATTTTATATGTCAGAGGAATGAGTTACAGAATTTTCACATCTTATATGCTTTATTTTATCCATATGGATGTATTATCAGCATGTCTGTAATAAAGTGAGTTTTCAACTCAAAATCCCCCCAGCTGGTTTAAAAAAAAAAACTGTAGAAACATAGAATTATTATTTTCAGCTGATAAAAATAACACATCAGTGGCTTCCAAGGAAAGAGCTTTCAAACAAGCCAACCCTTTGGGGTAAGGATTATAAAAGATGAGAGCCATCACTGTGGAATGGGGGAATTAATTCAAAACAATCCAGATTTTGATTAATGAATGACAAGGGAGTTTAATGAGGAATATTCATCGGACATTCACATCATCATCCCTGGAAGCATCACTGGGAATTCTCCCTTTGCACACACATTTTTATCTCTGAAAATGGAAGACAAAAAAATAAACAGCAAAGAAAGATTAATCCTGCATAGGCAACACTTAAAGGTAATCAGTGCTACAGCTCAGCTGTCTCAGGCTCCCACACCAGAACTTCTCCCAGGTCCTTGGGGACCGTCTCTGACTCCTCACCCTACCCAAACCACAATGAAACAGTAGAAAAAGGAAAAAGAATAGATGTCAAAACATTAGCTCCTCATTTAGGACATACAAAGGCTCTGCTTATAAATTCAGACAATGGAGAAAGCAATCTCCTTGCCTCGTGGCAAAAAACAGGACTCTTTTTTTTATTTTCGGAGACACTTCGTTGCCTCGGTGGCTCCCAGCAACCTCAAACTCCTGGCTCAAGTGATTCTCTTCCCTCAGCCTCCTGAGTAGCTGGGACTACAGGCGCCCGCAACAGTACCCGGTTATTTTTAGAGACAGCCTCTTGCTCTGGCTCAGGCTGGTCTTGAACTCCTGAGCTCAGGCTATCCACCTGCCTCAGCCTCCCAGAGTGCTAGGATTACAGGCGTGAGCCACCAAAAAAACCCAGCATTCTGAAGAGAATATTTTCTAGGCTTCATATTCTCATCATCAGTAATAACCACTGTTTACAGCAGTGTATAGTCAATATTCCTGTGCATAAATAGATGCTGGTTTTTATAAAACAGGAATTACACTCTCTACTTCCATATCCCACTGTCAGGGTGGGAAGCTCAGGAGGGGCTCTTTGAGAGATCAGAAAAGAATTTCTCTAGACCAAGATTAGGGCATAAAAGTATAGACTTTATCATTTAGAAGAAGAGAAAGAGGAAGAGAAGGGAAGAAGAGGGGTGTGGAGAGAGAGTGAAGCATGGACATAGCCTGCTGTCCCAAAGAAAGAATGATTGCCCGAAGTTTCTGCTAAGCGGTTGCTGAGTTTAAAGAGGGGACAAAGAAAAAAATTGTGTAATTGTAGCCAAATGCGCAAGGTATTGTGGAGGTGGAGGTTATATCCGTTTTTTTCCTCTGGCCAAGTTGAAGGCACACTTTGTTCCAGGTGTCTCTGAGTCTGGGGCCTGATACACCTGCACCATTGTTCCTCGGAGACACTCAGGAACTCTGAGGCCAAAGAGAAGAATTTGAGGTTTCCTTCTGGCCGGCAGGGATCCTCAGCGGTCTGTGAAAACAAATCCCCAGGGTGTCCGGGACTAATCTTTAACAGGTACCAGCAGACTTCAGGAATAGGTATTTTCCTGTTAGTTTTGGAATTTGTGTAAGGCAGCCCCTTTCACCCATTCTTTACTTACTCAGTAACATTGTAATCATGTAATGTTTGAAATAATGTCAATGGCTACAAAATATTATATCAAAAGAACGTGTAATTGATTCCACCGTTTTCCTTTTGGACATTTAGCTTGTTCGCATTTAAGTTTATGTGACTTTGTATGAATGGTGTTTGCCTCGCCGGACTGTGACCCTCTGTTTGTTTGAGGTCTCTGTGTCTCAGCCCACAGCAGTGCTGGACTCACGGTGGGAGGCACAGCTTCTGTTGAGTGGATGAGTTCTCGGCTCAAATCAGCCTCATCCACAAAACCTTTCTGAGTCCAACCTCAGTTATATAGTCTTTTTGTCTTCTAAAATTTCCTTAGTTCTTTTTCCTACAGCTCTTTTACTAGAAAAAGAGGAACAATCCCTTTTATTGAGCACTGTTATATACCAGACATTGTGTTAACCATATTTAAAAAGAAAGTCTATGCCAAAAAAATTTGTGCCTCAACCTTAGAGGATGTATGAAATTTCATGTTGTGGAATTTTCAGTTGTGGCCACTTTCAGAACTCTTCAGTGGCCTCACCAAGCCATCTGACCCTGGAAAGAGGTGGGGAGTCCCACCCCAAATGCGATCTCTGTTCCCTATGCCTGGGGACTACCTGAGAAGAGGAAGCCTGGAGCCCAGTGCAACTCAGAGGATCTGCCTGCCCTGGAGACTGGCCCCCGTGCAGAGAGACGTGACCCGGCGGCTCAGGATAAAGAGAGTTCCATACAGCTTTGATTATCAATGAGGGTATTACCTGAACTTTGTGGCATCATTTGCAAGGACAGGGAGAAGCTGTAAAGGAGGAAGCCTGAATATAAATCATGAAGCCCATTCTGGAGGAAGGGGGAAGAAAATAACTTTCTGCCACAGCCCGTTGTTAACCTTTTGAGCCTATTTCAGAGGTACATGCCCAAAATAAAGATATCATTCCCCCAAGCTCAAACTTGAAGGCAGAAATCAAAGTGTGAATTATCACTCACTCAAGTGAACAGAGATCTCTATTTTCTACACCTTTAAATTACCTATGAAGCTGATGTCTCAGTTTTTTTTTAATTCACAAAGGAGAGACACAAAAACTGCTCTGCTTCAACACCAGAGTTAATTAAAAAGAATGCAAGGCATTTGTCCTCCTTCATACCATAAATTTTAAGTAGTTCTATTTTTTTGCATGTCACAATACACATGTTAAGCAGCTGAGCAGACACCTAATTAATCTTTAGTAATGATTCAAGGAAAATGTCCCTTTACTTCCTAAGGATCATTCAATGTAGATGAAGGATTTAGGGGAGAAGAAGTAGAGGATGGGCTGGAGGTTTCACTGTTTAACCAGGTTTAATTTTCGAGTAGTCATAACCTTTCAAAAAGTAAGCAATTTCTGGGCAGTGCATGATGGTTCATGCCTGTAATCCCAGGGCTTTGGGAGGCTGAGGCAGGAGGATTGCTTGAACACAGGGGATTGAGATCAGCCTGGACAACATAGCAAGACCCTGTCTCTTAACAAAAAAGTTAAGCAATTTCTCTGATAGATTTCTATATGCATATTCAGAAAGGTGAAAGGTGTGAGTAGTGGTGCCCAGATACAAGGCCACAGTGGAGATGTTTAGGTCAGGTTTATTGAAAGGGGAGGGTGATCTACCTGGGCAGTGCAGAGAAGGCATCTGTGCCCAGGGGCAGTTAGAGACCCCTTTTATATCGGACAGTAGGACAGGGGGCAAACTCCACAGCATGCCTGGAAAGTCGGGGTCTTTTGGCTTGAACTTGGTGGGGGTGGGTAGCCAGATCCTTTGTGTCTTTGTCTTAAGAGGGGAGGATGAGGAAGAGGGAGGGGAAAGGATTTGTGTGTGGCTGTGTCAGGCCCCTCAACAAACTTAACATAGCAGGTACCTAGCCAAATGGAGGGGAAGGAGATAAAACAAAGCTTAGTACAAAATTTTGCTCTCTATACACTTCCCTGTCTGAACACTCTCACTGCAACATCCCTGCCCTGTCCTAACCCCCTCCTATAGGGCCCAGAGCCATGGGCAAGTCTGCTCAGAGGAGAAGATAAATACAAGAACCACCCTCTCCAGCACACCCCCTGCCAACCTCCATCTCTCTGCTCAGAGGGTTCCTTCCCCTCTTGGGTCCAAGTCCTGGCCATCCCTATGGATGCGCCTTGCAGGTTACTTCTACAGCTGATGCGAGAACACAGTCAAACTAATTGTACTGCCCTATAAGATCTCTACAGACCTTTTGCATAGAGGATTTTAAATGTCTCTGAGCATCATAAAAAATACAAATTAAATACCTTAATGAAATGAACACTTGGGAGATATACATTTTTTGTTTACAAAATTGTAATTCTCAATGTATACCAGCAACAAAAGATGAACGCAGGTCATGTTTGGCTTCTGCAATTACAAGAAGTGCTGAAAGTATGTGCATGTAATACATAGATCACATTGCTTGTACCCATTATCCTATACTGACATTAGGAGAAGAACTGGGGCAGGAATCACCTTGTTCATTGATCCAAGGGCATAGGCTATATAACATCAGGAGAAATCTATTTCTTTTTCCCCTTCAGTGACTAAGAGTTGGTCACATCCCCTGTGAGTGACCACCAGCCCTCCCTGATAACCCTGACATTTTCCCAGTACAGATGAGATACGATGCCAGAGCTGTTATTTTCAAAATTTAGCTATGTTCTCTTTAAGTTGAAAGCCAAAATTCTTAGAGGGCACAATTCTCTCAAGTGTTGAGGGCCTGAAATAGATCCAATTATTTTCCAACCAACCTCTCCTCTACCCATCCAGAATTCCTACTTTCTCCTGATATTCCAGCTTTTGTTATAGCTGTCAACTTTAATATCCAAGTGAGTCACTGTACTGCCTGGAGAAGTTAGAAGATTGTAAGGAAGTGAGTGAAAAAAGGAGCAAATGTTTTTCAGTCGTAGCATGAAGCTGGCTCTTAGGAGAGCTCAGGGCTGGCAATTCCCAGGGCAGACAGATGAGCAGTGAGTAAGTTAAAGGTCAACCAGAAAGCGTCTTTGCTCCCCATTCCATTTTTCATCTTTCCATTGTTAACACATCTGCAACTGATTCTTTCCAGCCTGTCTTGATCTGTGTTGATCTTTAGGAAGAGACAGTATGTCTCCAGGGAGAATCAAACCTCGTAGACCGGGGGGTCCTCAAACTTTTTAAACAAGGGGCCAGTTCACTGTCCCTCAGACCATTTGAGGGCTGGATTATAGTTAAAAAAAAAACAAACTATAATTCCTATGAACAAATTCCTATGCACACTGCACATCTTATTTTGAAATAAAAGAACAAAATGGGGGCAGCGCCTGTGCTCAAAGGAGTAGAGTGCCAACCCCATATACCAGAGGTGGTGGGTTCAAACCCAGCCCCGGCCAAAAAATGCAAAAAAAAAAAAGGGGGGGGAACAAATACAATATTTAAAATGAAAGTAAAAAAAGGTGCCCCCTATCTGCAAAAAAAAAAAGACCTCCTAATTTCAGAAAAAAAGAGGCCCCCCCGAACCACAAAAAAGACCCTACTAACTGTAAAAAAAAATAGACCTTCTAACTTCAAAAAAAAATAAATCCTAACTTGTTCTTACCTCAGTCCTCAGGCAGCAGCAGGCTCTGCACTGGCAAGTTCGTGACTTGTCCGATCGCAAGTCTCAGTCTCGGGAGTTAAGAGGCAGAGAGAAGGAGGGGAGTCAGAGAGTGCGGTGCAAATTCCACACATGCACACTGCAGATCCGGATGAGTTGGCTGCTAAGTAGGACCGGCAGTCCCGGCAAAAACATCTGGCGGGCAACACAAATGTCCTTGGTAGGTGGGCTCCATGAGGCCTATAGGTCATAGTTTGAGGACCCCTGTGTAGACGAACAGATTAGCAGCATTTTTGAGCACTAATTTCTCAAGATCCTCATGTGAAAAGCTACTCAAACCCTTCTGGAAAACTGTGAACTTGATGGCCTTTTCAGGTTCACAATGGACATTTGCATTTTCTCAACTAATTTGACTTTCAGACCTTTATCAAGTGGCTCTTATGAATAAACCAAGCATCTTGTGTTCCACACAACATCT
This sequence comes from Arctocebus calabarensis, assembly GCA_963573935.1. Lineage (NCBI taxonomy): Eukaryota > Metazoa > Chordata > Mammalia > Primates > Lorisidae > Arctocebus > Arctocebus calabarensis. The sequence continues at coordinate 11,241 of CAUYON010121959.1, forward strand.
CCTGAAAAGCATTGCTTTCTGCTGCTGTTGGCCCCCAAGAACCAAGAGCATATTTCCTATGCTCTAACTTTCTGGATGAAAGGAATGCTGTTTTTGCCACTCAAACAACTCTGTTCACTGCAAAAATGTAACCCTGGAAAGTATATTCTGTTGTCTTTCCCAGTGCTGGGCCTCTGCAGGTCTGCCCCACTGCCCTCCTTTCTTAGTCATCTAACTTCCAACCATCCTTTAACATCATTCATTCATTGCTTCCCTTAGGAAGTCTCACCTTCCGTCTCCTTCGCACCAACCTCACCTGCCTCTTCCCCAGTTTGGATTAAATGCCCTTCTCTGTATACAAGCATCTCTGCCATCTGATAAATAAAAGTAAACATGACTTCTTTATCATTTGCTTCTTTATCATTTGCTTTATCGACACTTAAAGGTTCATGGTAAGCACTTGTGAATAAATCTCCTGCTAGCTTATTTTCTCCTTGAAGGAAGGTATTACATTCCATCCCTCCCTCCCTTCTCTCTGTCACCATTTAGGCAGATAGTAGCTGCCCAATAAATATATTTGTTTGACAAATATTTGTGATTTATATTATGTATACGTCCAACTCCTAACATCTTCTCTGGAGGTAAACCGCTAACTATTTAGGTAAATTCATTTGTTTATTAATAGAAAAAGATTGGGATAAGGAAAAAAGATCTTTCAGTTTAATGGGTAAATTAAAAGTATACAGGATGCATTCTCCCTGAAGGCATTATTCCACACTTGCTAACTAGCTCATGAGGATTTTTGACTTGAGGTAGAAGAGGAGCCAGCCACCAGCTCTGGTTTAGATCTAAGTTATACTCCTATGAAAACATATACTCCTATGATTTTATGCTAATAAGCGTGCAAGGCACCGTCCCCCAGGCTATATCCCAGAGGGCTCTAGTCACCTTGAAGGTTTTCAGCACTCTGGACAGCTTCATTTTCCTTTCTTATTTTTAAGCTAGAATTTGTACTTTGGGACTGTTCACTGGTGATGCGGCGAAGGACTTAGGGACATCACACAAATTAATTCACAAGGATCACCTAAGGGGGCTACAGAAAGTAGGCGATTGTGTCACCTTTCATGTGACTTTGAATTATTCATTTAAGAGACACAATATAACCAACCTCAAAAGGATGCAAATACAAAGCAAAACAAAACCCCCAGGACTCTAGGGGCCTGTATACCTGCACCCAGGAAGGCTCATAGCCCTGGGCGGCTGCAGGAGCCAGCAGCATAAGCTCTGCCACACACCAGCTCTGATTTTCAACAAGCTCTTTAATGTCATAGAGCATTCCCTTCTGAATCTAAGTGCCTTTTGTGGCTAATGGTATAGATTCTTTACCTTCCTTAAAACTGGTGATTACCTAGTTAGATGCAGGGAGACTCAGTTACCCAGAGCATTGAACCTCATGTCAGGGCCATCCAATGAAGACAATGCAATTCCCCGAACTAAGCCCCAAAGTCAAGCCTTGGCCTAATCCAATTTCCAATTACATTTAATATCACTTTGCTTAAAATGGGATGTGGATTTATCTTTGAACTATCACCCAACTCGGCTTCTGCATGCTGACATAGTTTGTATGTTCTTCCGCGTCAGCCAAAGTGTCTCCCTGTCCTTTCCCCACAGCCATCTGTCTCGGTGGTTCTCAAACTTCCTAATGCTGCGACCCTTTAATACAGTTCCTCACGTTGTGGTGACCCCCAAGCATAAAATTATTTTTGTTGCTACTTTGTAACTGTAATTTTTGCTACTTTTATGAATCGTAATGTGAATATCTGATATTAAGCGACCCCTGGGAAAGGGTCGTTCGACCTACAAAGGGGTCATGACCCACAGGTTGAGAACTGCTGGTATAGAAGGTCTGTGGCCAATAGTAGATGCTATTGCTATTTGTTAGTGTTAACATCGTTATTATACAATCAGCTCAAGGAAGTGACAATCTTACGTTCACTAAGACAAACAAATAAGAACTATTCAGATCAATCATTATATCCCACTGTCTGTCAATAAAAACAGCTCAGAAAATACGGTATAAATCCTTTCCCATTAATTTTTTCATTGTGTTTATTTCTACAGAATCACCTCCCTCCTCCACAAACATGGAACAAAAGACAGAGAAAAGCAGGAAGGAGGGGTTCCTGGAAAGAGCCTGTAGTCCCACCAGGTTGGGTGGGAGGGCCGGCCTGCAGCTAGGCCTCTGGCCTCTCCTCTCATCTCCCAGGTGATTCCCGGCAGTCCTTTAACTTCCTGTCCTATGTCGGACAAGATTTTCCTGTTCCACTCCAATGTCAGAAGACCTGTCCAGGATTTTTGTTTGTTTGTTTGTTTGTTTTGTTATATTCTACGCAAGCCCACAATTTGCTCAAGAATTGCATAAAATACATATAACAGGAATAATTATGGCTTCTAGGAAGGATTTTCCAAGTGATCCCGGAAGCAGTTACGTCTGGACCAAGGAGGAGGTGCTTGTCCCCAGGGCAACTAATCCGTAAGGGGGTCACCATTGGGGAGGGGGACAGGAGCAAGATCTCTGCCTGCCAAAAAGGAGAGCAACCGTCTGAAGCATTCGGAGCCTACACTTGTAGAGATTTGAACTTCAGACCTGTGGAGACAATTAGCGGTTGCCAGTCAGGGCAGACCACAAGGCCAGCAGACAGAATAGGGTTCTAAGCAACAAGTCAGGACAAGCCATGAGCAAGCAGAGGTGGCCTGATTGCCAGCAGCAGTGAGGCCCACGCACCCGGACACTGCTAGATGTTGTTCAGAGAGAGCTGCTGTTGGAGAGCCAGACCTAGGGCTGATTTGAATGACCTTCCTTTCAGGCCCCAGGAGGCCTGCCAGAGCTGTTCTTCGTCTTTCCTCCCTCTTAGTTACCCTGGAAGAGTGGAATTAACGCCAGTGTAAGGTGGGATCTCCTCTGCCTCCAATCTAGAATTACACAGAACACAATAAAAACTCACTAATTCAGATGGCACAGTACAAATTCCTAATTAGTCTGTTTGGACCAAGCTGAAATATATATTTTTGTGTAGCAAAATTTTATGATAGATAGTTCAAATTACAAAAAAAAAGGGGGGGGGGGTGGATAGAGAAATAGCTAAAAAATGGTTTTAAACAGACAAGCAGTTAATTTAATACATGAATTCAAAATGATTTTATGTATTTATTAAACGTGTATGACCCAAGGAACTTCAATTGAATAGAAAAAATAAATATTCTTAACCTTTATGCTTTTTTTCAACAAATATTTACTTAAATTCTCTGTGGGCAAGACACTGGGCTAAGTTACCCGAAATCAGAAACATGGACTCGATTAGATATGGCATGCTACCGCGGGTTAATTCTAAAAATAAAATGCAGGTGCAACAGAAGAAGTATCTCAGAACGTTGGTTTTCATCTATTCACCAAAGGGGTGTGTGTGTAAGAGAGAAAGAGAGAAAGAGACAGGCCTTATCCTCAAACAGGGTAGAGATTAGCGGGAAAGCAGACAAATCAATAGTTCCATTACAGTGACAAATATTGAGATACAGATACATACATGTCGTGTTAACACTGTGAAAACATCTCAGTCGCCCTAGTGGTAGGGGTCCAGAGAAATTTCCTGGGGACAGCTGGGAATGAAATTTGAAGGGAGAATCTAGGTGGCTAGATGACAGGGAAAAAGCAAATTAGGAAAAGCACTTTCAGGCAATTAAAAATATTAGTGGGACTGAAACCCATATTGCAAAAAGACTAGGAAATACAGTTGATTTCAATTTTTCATGGTATCTGTGCTTTACAAACTTGCCATACACACTAAAATCAAATACTGAACTATTGCCTCCAGGGGGAATACATGGTTAGGATTCTGGAAGCCTCTGATCACAATATCTTCAGCAACTGAAACATCTTTTGTGCTCTACAGCAGTGTTTTGAAACCTTTTTTTATTTCACAGCACATTTAAACTTATAGTTAAATTTCCACGGCACACGTAAATTATGTTGATCAAAAAAAGAGAGAGAAAGGGAGGTGCCTGTGGCTCAAAGGAGTGGGGCACTGGCCCTATATACCAGAGGTGGCAGGTTCAAACCCAGCCCTGGCAAAAAAAAAAAACTGAAAAAAAAAAGAGAGAGAGAAAAAGAATATACTTACTATGCTTTGAACTTTTGAAAGTAGTGTAATTAATAATCTTCAAAAGTTTTCATGGCACGTCTAAAATTCTCTTGCACACCATTATTGTGCATGACACACAACTTGAATATAATTGCACTACGAGCTAGTTTGCCAGCATTCTTGAAAAATAAGCCAGCCCCATCAGCAGCAAAAACCTGTTCTTCCACATAACATTTTCCTGCTTAACACTTAGCAGTATTTACAAGGTTCTTCTGCAGCCTCCTGATTTCCTTTGACTATACTTATCTCAGGCTTTTATAAAAAAGATACTTTATTCAACATAGCACCAGAAGTCCTAGCCAGAGCAATTAAGCAAGAAAAAGAAATAAAAGGATCCAAATTAAAGAGGAGGAAGTAAAATTATCTCTGTTCACAGATGACATGACCTTATGTACTTAGAAAACCCTAGAGACCACAAAAAGTGCTATAACTAATGAACAGATTCAGCAAAGTTGCAAGATACAAAATCAACACACAAGAATCATTTGCTTTTTATGTATGAACAACATATGAACAATAAACACTTCAAAGAGAAAATTGAGAAAGCAATTCTACTTATAGTAGCATCATAAAAAATAAAATACTTTGAGATAAACAAACCTAGCCAATGAAGCAAAAGACTTGCACACTGAAAACTACAAAAAGTTGCTGAAAAAAATTAAGAAAGACATAAATCAATGGAAAAATATCTTGTGTTCATGGATGGGAAGGCTTAATATTTGTAGGCTGTACATAACACCCAAAATGACCTACAGATTTAATGCAATCCCTAACAAATCTCAATAACATTCTTTGAAATAATAAAATCCATTCTAAATTCCTATGGAATCTTAAAGAACCCTGAATAGCTAAAACAATATTGAAAAAGAACAAAATTGGGGGTTTTACAATTCCTGGTTTCAAAACCTCTTACAAGTCTAAAGTGTCATGCTGGTATAAAGATAAACATATGAATGAATGGAGTAGAATAGAGAGCCCTCATGACCAAATGATCTCCCCCCCCACCCCCCCACCCCCGCAGTTTTTGGCCAGGGCTGGGTTTGAACCCTCCACCTCTGGCATATGGGGCTGGTGCCCTACTCCTTTGAGCCAAAGGCGCCGCCTAGATTAGCTCTTTTTCTTATTGAGTTGTAAGAGTCTTTATAAATTCTGTTTATCATATATGCAGATTGTTTATCATATATGCAATTTGCATTATTTTTTCCCTATCTGTGGCTTGTCTTTTCATTTTCTTAGTAGCATTTTTTGTATTACAAAAGTTCTTTTTATTTCTTTTTTGTTTGTTTGTTTGAGACAGAATCTCACTTTCTTTCCCTCAGTAGAGTGCCATAGCAACCTCAAACTCTTGGGCTCAAGAGGACCCTGTCTCTTGCAGCCTGGTGCAGTGGCTCACATCTATAATCCTAGCACTCTGGAAGGCCGAGGCAGGTGGATCACTTGAGCTTACCAGTTCCATACCCACCTGAGCTAGAATGAGACCCTGTCTCTAAAAATAGCTAGGTGTAGTGGCGGGCGCCTACTGTACCAGCTATTTGAGAGGCTAAGGCAAGAGGATTGCTTGAGCCCAAGAGTTTGAGAGTTATTATGAATTGTGGCAAACAGGGAACTCTATTGAGGGCAACAAAGTAAGACTGTGTCTCAAAAACAATAGTGTTTTTTTTTTTTTTTTTTTGGCTCGGCGCCTGTGACTCAGCGGGCTAAGGCGCCAGCCACGTACACCTGAGCTGGTGGGTTCAAATCCAGCCTGGGCCCACCAAACAACAATGACAGCCGCAACCAAAAAATGGCCGGGCGTTGTGGCAGGCGCCTGTAGTCCCAGCTACTAGGGAGGCAGAGGCAAGAAACTCGTTTGAGCACAGGAATTGGAGGTTGCTGTGAGCTGTGATGCCACAGCACTCTATCCAGGGTGACAGCTTGAGACTTAGTCTCAAAAAAAAATAGTATTTTTTAAATTACAAAAATTGTTTTTTTTTTTTGTTTTTTGTTATGACAGAATCTCACCTGGTCACCCTGGGTAGAGTGCTGTGGTGTCATAGTTCACAGCAACCTCAAACTCAGGCTCAAGAGACCCTCTTGCGGCCAGGTGCAGTGACTCATACCTGTAATCCTAGCACTCTGGGAGGCTGAGGCCAGTGGATTGCTTGAGATCAGGAGTTTGAGACCAACCTGAGCAAGAGCAAGACCCATCTCTAAAAAGCAGCTAAAAAATAGCCAGGCGTTTTGGCGGGCACCTGTAGTACCAGCTGCTTGGGAGGCTAAGGCAAGAAGATCTCTTGAGCCCCAAAATTTGATGTTGCTGTGAGCTAGGACATCATGGCACTCTACACAGGGGGGAGAGTGAATAGCTCGGTCTCCTGAATAGCTGGGACAACAGGCACCTGCCACAACACCCAGCTGGTTTTTCTGTTTTTCATAGAGATGGGGGTCCTGCTCTGGTGCAGGCTACAAAAGTTTTTTGTTTTAGTAAAGTTTGATCTATCATTTTTTCCTGTCATATGCTTCATGCTTTTTCCCCTAAGTATTTCATTCTTTTTATAGTTTTTGAATGAGATTATTGCCTTAAGTTTATTTTAGAAATGCCTGTTGCTAATGTACATAAATATAATTAATTTTTGTGCATTGATTTTGTATCATATGAATTAACCAGTGAAGACATTTGGAACTGGGATTTTTCAAGGGAATATTTTTAATTAAGAATTCAGTTTCCTGGCTCGGCGCCTGTGGCTTTATGGGCTAGGGCGCCAGCCATGTACACCTGAGCTGGCGGGTTTGAGTCCAGCCCGGGCCCGCCAAGTAACAATGACAGCTGCAACCAAAAACTGGCCGGGCGTTGTGGCGGGCACCTATAGTCCCCAGCTACTTGGGAGGCCGAGGCAGGATACTCCCTTGAGCCCAGGAACTGTAGGTTTCTGTGAGCTGTGATGCCACGGCACTCTGTCCAGGGTGACACCTTGAGGCTCTGCGTCAAAAATGAATAAATAAATAAAGTTATCTACCAATTCTTTTTCTAACTAACCCCAAAATATGTTTTCTTATTTCTTAGTTTTTCAGTGAGTATGAGAAGTTACTTCATTCAGAAAATTATGTGACAAAAAGACAGTCACT
>CAUYON010121961.1:0-30326 GCA_963573935.1 Arctocebus calabarensis
GCTGGAACATATTCTTGGCAAAGTATCTCAAGAATGGAATAAAAAGTATCCAATGTACTCAGCCCTACTATGAAGCTAATTTATAGCTTTCATATGAAGGCTAAAACCCAATTATAGCACAAGAATACAGGGAAAAGGGCAAGGGAGTGGAGGGGAGGGGGCAGGATGGGGGGGAGGGAAATTTTTGGGATCACACCTATGGTGCATCTTAGAAGGGTACAGGTGAAACTTATTAAATGTAGAATACCAGTGTCTTCATATAGTGATTAAGAAAATGCCATGTAGGCTATGTTTAACAGTTCGATGAAAATATTTCCGATTGTATATGAGATCAGCACGTTGTGCCCCATGATTGCACTAATGTACACAATTTTGATTTAATAAAAATTAAAAAAAAAGAAAAAAATGTTTTTTATATATATGCATGTATGCATATTGTGTGTGTATATGTATTTGTATGTATCCATATATTTAAATGACTAAAAGTTGCAGAAGCCTATGTAACTAAGAGCATACAAGAATTAAGGCACCTATATGAGGTTAAACTATATAAATTACTAATTCCCTTATTATATTATGAAAATTAGAGTACACAATTTAACATCAACATACAATACTTATAAATAAAAAGATGTAGTAGAATAAGCAAGATATATTTTTTTCCTTGAGGGATCTTTTTACTCCTTATTTTGTTCAGGTCATTTTGTGTTGGTGGTTCAGGACAGCCAGATTGGAGAACAAAGCAGGAAAAGCAGAATGTGATGAGTGTAAAATATGGGACAGGAAACTTTCTTGGTTGAATTATGGTGATATAAGTAAAGATAAATTCATACCAACCTGATTCCTCTTCAGTTATTCACTATGTAAGCGTATAAGTAAGTTTAATAAAAAAGGTAATGGGTGGAGTGTCAAGGGTGCAGAGGCGGGTGGCTGAGTTTGAGCACAGTGAGACATTTCACTAGAGGGAGATTATGAAACTGAGCGACCTTTGGGCTGCGGGAGAAAGCACCTGTTGTCATGTCACTGGGAAAGGGCTGTCCCAAAGGCAGTGACTGGCAGACTCTGGCTGTGAGGGACTGATGCACCTGGCATGCCCTTCAATATAGTTTTTACAAGACCCAGTTTGGTAGTCAGGAAATCTTCCCGTGTGTAGAACACTACACAGTCTTCTTTTCCATGATTTTTCTAAATCCTGATGATTGTGAATACAGAAAACAACTCCTTATACAAAAAAGTGAACAAAACATCCTCAATATGTCTGTGAGGTTAGTGTGGTGCAAAAATAATTTGGATATGCTGTCTAGGTCCCCATGTATGAGAAAGCTCTCCTGGAATTCCACATTCCCCTTCTGGGTTCCCCCATCTGTTTTTTATACTTTGTACCTTACCCCCACTCACTCCTCAACTCAAAGCTAGTATCTTCGAAGGCTTTGCTGCTTAAATCAAAAGACTGTTCAGTCATTAATTTCCCTGGGTTTTCAGCAACTTCAACATGCTTGACCAATCTTCCTACTTCCCAATATTATCCTTGGCATTGGTGGTCCACACTTCCTTGGATTTTCTCCTATCACTTTGGCGGGTGTTTATCAGTCTCTTTCACTGGCCGCCTCTTCTGTCCAGGCCTGGACCATCTAGTGCATAATCGTGGTTCCTCAGAAGTCTCCTCCATTGCCAAAGTTTCCAGCACCAACAATCCTGTGTTGATAGCCCCATCTATATCTCCATGACAAGCTGCTTTTGTCATCGCATATATATGCGATTGCCTAGTTGCAATCTGACATGCATATCTCACACTTATTTTAAACTAAACATATTCCCAACTGATATAGGGTCTTTGGCCTTAGACTGAGTTCTCTGCCAATGTCCTCTCTCTCAGCAAGAAGCCAAACCCTTCTGGCACTTAGCCAAACCCCTTGCTAACTCCTGCTGCTCCTCCCTGCCATACACATTGTTCCAGCCCTGTTGCTTGTCACGGATGCCCCTCCAGTCCCTCAGGGAAAGACACATCATTTATTTACCAGGCAGCTTTCGAACCATTCTGTTCTCATCTTGCTCTTGTCTATGCTCCACTCAGGAACCACGGAGAACTATTTACCAGCAAATATGGTCTGCAGAGCGCTTCATGCTTCAGCACTTAAACTGCTTAAAGCTCCAGACATGACTCTTTGCCCAGCCCCATGCATTCCCCTCTAGTTGTACGGATCTTTCTGTCTCCAAAACCACAAGACTTGTTCCTATCTTAGAGCATTTGTACTTTCTACTCTCTGCCAGGAATGTTCTCCTAACACAGCCCAGTTTCCATACCCCTCCTGCACCCCAGTCTTGCAGACAGCATTAGGCAAACCTGTATACTCACACACCACTCTGTGCATGAGTACATCTGAATTTACTGTGCATGATGAACTCAGGGGCTTAACCTGTCCCATGATCTACTGTTGTAATTAAACATCAACACTCTTCCCTTTCTCATGGTAATTTTAAATATAAAAGTTGAATATATAAATATCTTGATGGATGAAATGAATAACAATTTGCTATCACACATGCAGAGGAGGGTCATTTGTAGAGAGAACTAGAAGACAGGAGTCCAGATGATGCTGTTTTATTGTGCAGGATTTTCAAGCACTGAAACTACAGAGCTCATGTCTCGTTATGATATGATTAAGCAAATCACTGAAGAATAATACAGATGACTTAAAGAAACACTTCCAAAATCTGTGAAATAAATAACCAGGGATACCAACAAAATTAAAATGATAACTATGAATTGTAGCACCAACATTCAGGGGAAAGAATCGTGAACTACTCAAAAGTAGAGTTGGAAACCTGAAAAGGAAATAAAAATTGATAATGGAAACATGAAACTTTAACATTAAGAAGATAGACAGCTAAATGAGACAGTGAAAATTAGAAACTAGTCAAAAATGGAAAAATTTGGTCAAATTAAGCAAAAATGCATATTCACACCAGGATACGTTAAAGGATGTTAGAAGTGGATGCATTAAAAATAAGTGGGTTGAAACTTCCACAAATAAATTTATAGGAGTATAATATGAATAGAGGTACAGGTAAACAAATCTGAAGTTTGGAAATATGGTTATATTAGTTATTATTTAAGAAAACTTGTAAATCACTACAATTACTAGAACAAACAATCAGTTGATTTTTTTTACAAAAGTCAATTATTATTATTTTGTTTCAGATTAATATATGGGTACAAGTGATTAGGTTACGTTGTTTGCATTGGCAAGGTAAGTCCAAGTTGAGGTTTAGGAGGTGTGCCTTCCATCCACCCCTGCACTGTACCTGCTAAGTGGCAGCCATTCTTCCTCTTCCCCTCTCCCTGCTCTTCTCCTCCCTCCTCTTTGAATTTAATTGTGTATTTTATTTTCCCGTGTGCACGGAGTTGTTCCTCTGCTAGCTTCATATTACTACTGAGAACACTGCACACTTGACTTTCCATTCTTGTGATGCTTTACTTAAGAAGATGTTCTCTGAATCCATTCAGGTAAAGGATGTAGTTTCCATTTTTCTTGATGACTAGAAAGCATAAGAAAATAGAGCCTTAATGAAGAAGGAAAAATATAACAAAAGCAGACAGATGAAAACAGTCCTCTAAGGTGAAATAACTCCCAGAGTCCACAGGGCAGAATGAGGTCTGCAGAGACAGAGTGAGCGAACGGCCAGGAGGGAGCTCAGCCATTAACCTCTCTGTCTTCATGGCACACTGCTTCAAACTCTGGATGCCACCTGTTCTTTCCAGGCTCACCTGTAAATGCACCTGTAGGAGCTTATCAAAAATATTTAGTTACATTGTGCATAAAGTTCTTAATGAGGAGAAAACAATTAAAGCTTGAGTCTGTTCAATAACTTATATCTGTTTACCTTTCTCACCTAGCCATCATATGTGTAGAATAAACTTGACAGTAATTGAAATATGACTGTATGTGTGTGTTTATCCATATTTTATCCATCAGGAAATTTGCATTTACCAAAAATAACTGAAATCAGGGAATATCATTTGTAGTTTAAAATTCCCTGATATCAACCCTCTCAGAAAAAAACAACTGGGAAATGGGAAATGAGGTGAGAAAAACTGGAGAGTACTAATTTCAGCCCCCGAAAACAAAACATTATTTATACCATGCATTAATTCATTGAATTTATTTAAAATTATTTTTGAGTATTTAACTTTTAGGAACGTCACAAGCATTAAGCACACATGCCAAAGATGCTACTGAAATCTTTACTCCTGCAGAGCCTGCCACTTTTCAAACAATACTTACATTAAAAACCATTTCATATTATACTACATAATAGCTACAGTTTTCAAGGGAGTGCACCACTCTACAGGTGAATAGCATAGGTGGGCTCAAAATGGTTAAGGGTCAATTTTACATCATTAAGGAAGTGACTTTTACTCAGAAGACCAAAGCACTGGTCAGATTGCCTGGGCAGGCTTGCCAAGGGTAGAAAAGGGGGTGTGTCTCAAATGGAAGAAATACTGATGGAAGATGGAAATTGTTTATAAACATTAATATGCATCCTAACCCTCTGCGGGGGGGGGGTGTGCACATACAGACTGCAGGACTTTGTACCCGGAGTATTTGATTCAGTAAGTCTGAAATGGGACCCTAATATTTGCCTATTCAATGAACCCCCAGGTGACGCTGAAGCTGCTCTTCCATTAATCTTCCAAGGATGCATTTTGAAAACCATTACCTTACAGTGTAGCTTTGACATGGAAGTACTTACCAAGTAAGACATGGAAAACAAGCCAGCATAATTAAAAGATGAGACAGAATAGGAAACAAGTTCAATGTGTGACTGAGAGTTGCAATAAGATCAGAGCATGGAGGTCTTTCAAGTATTGTTCAGAGACCTTGTCTACAGGTATTGCTAAGTCATTTAGGGAATAACAATTTTTTTTTTTATTCTAGTCATTCCTGCAGGAGTAGTTAGTAGTAGATAGGGTCTGTGTGTGTAGGTAGAGAAACTGACATAGAAATAAATGGCAGATGCAATGGTAGGAAAACATACATGAGAGCTGAGAATACCAGCAAAGGAATACTAGACGTGATGGTCCACAGTGCCTAAGTGAATGAAAAGGCACCAAAGTTTGAGTGCATTAAGATAAAAACAAACAACAAACTAACAGATTAAGTGAATTGGATGTTATGATAAGACCCCAAAATAGTGACACATCACTCATTTTCTTTATTTTCTTAAGAGTAGATGGAAAGAAAACAATATATCTTCAGTACAAACCACTGTCAAAAATATCACTTATGTCTGATTTATCGAAACACAGAAAATTAATAAATGAGGTTGAATCATTCATTTCTTATATATCCAACATTTCAGTCATTAAATGTTCAGTCAATAACCCAGGTCCACATGCATAGTTAGAAAACCCAAGGTTGTCTGAGAAACAAATCAATGGAAAGTAAGCAATTTCGTTTTAGAGACAGAGGAGATGAATACTTGACTCTGTGGTTGACCTGCACCTGTGTCCTGATTCTGACACAAAACAACTCTATGATGTGAGAATAAAAATAAAACAAATCAAACAAGCCACTGACCTTCTTTGAGCCTGAGTTTGCTAATCTGGAAAAGATAAATACTATACAAATATTATGAAACAAATAAGTACATGCAAGAGATGATTTTCTCAACAAATGTTAATCCCCTTCCACAGTAGCATTTTTCAAATCTCACCTTCTTTGAGAGGGCAAATTTCCTGCCAACAACTGTGGACTATGACTTTTTTTTTTTTTAACTTCAACTTTGTAGAAAAATGTGATTCTGCAATCTATTTTTTACTTTGGTTTTCATGCACTGAGAAGTTTCAATTCTTCAGTATATTCCTCTAGGTCTCTGTAATGAAAGTCTTGTTATGAACTAAAGAAACACCAAAACTTTGTCTGCAAAACAATGCATGCTATTCAGAGAGCACAAATGTTCCATCTTGAGTTTTGATGGAAAGCGTAGAAAACTGAAATTGATCCAGGGAAACTATACTTCACTGGTGAACTTCCCTATTTCCTGAGAGCTTCAATTTAACTGGGAGAATATACATTGGATAATCAATATTTTTCAGGCAGTGGAATTAAATGTTTTACATCTATCAGAGTTATGTCTAGACAACTTCAGAAAACATAAAACAAGATTACTAGTATTTTTACTTTTATCAATAATCTAAATTTGAATGAATATATTCAAAACTAGGAATTCAGAAATACAATTTGTATTTTAAACACATAGGAATAACAGTAGAGGTTGACTATTATTTAAGGCCAAAGCATACCTTGGACTTTTTCTGTTATTTTAACAAGCTTTAGCTAAAGGAACACATATTATGTGTTAAAATATTTCACATTTTCTGAATAATTCAAAGGTGGAAATATGGTATCTGATTTATTTTGTTAGGTTCTTCTCTGTTACCTCTCTGTTCTGTATGGTGGTTGGCCTCCCTCATGTAAGTAGCAAAAGGATGAGAACTCTTTAATCCCTGTCTCCTTTGGAACAACAGCTGTGAAGTCAGCACTACTTAGCATTAAAGTAAAAGGGAAAAAAAAATAAAACTGTGTTAAAATCCCAGCTCTGTGCTTTCTATCAATAAAATTATAAAATTCAAATACAAGTTGTCCCTCACTGAGCATTTTTGATAAAGTCATGGGAATAAATAGAGGGAACAAATATGTAAGCAGTCTATTTAATTCCCAGGTTCGGCTCCAGCAGGTAAGGGGACTGGAAATTGCAGCTCTTATCCTTATAATGAGAAAAACGCTTGAGAAAAATTGAAAATCAATGGCTTTACTAGGACCCATCAAAAACTGAAGTTGCAGGGCAAATTGCCACCCCCAAATCTGGAGAGACAAGAGAAAACAGAGAATTATAGGGAGATCGATCAGTTTACCTACAGCAGAAGCCCCCGGAGCCATAAACGGGTAAGAATGCTTAAGTGGCAACTTTGATGAATTGCTGGAGACAGAGTGTGGACTAGTATGATGCTGGGAAAACCTTGTGGGCCAAATCTTTCTAAGCACCTGATCAGTTTCTCACTGTGAAGACTCTAGAAGATACCCTAGTGTTTGGGGTTGGGGGTAGAGAGGGAAAATACCATTTTGAAGCAATCACTGATAGTTCTTATAACAAAGACCTATCTCTTAACAGACATGAGATTTTACCAGAGATTTTTCTACCTGGAAAAAAGGGAAAGGCCCAACTCCAGCATGCTCCAGCCTTCCTGTGTCACCTAAAAAAGTTGATGGAAAAGGTGAGAGGCAATAGTGAAGTCCACAACCAAGGAACACAGAGATGCCAAAACACAGGGTTTAAACCAAAAATTATATAATCCTTCTCTCCCTGCAATTCAACCTCATACCATCTCCACCCTAGAATAATGACAGTAGATTACAGGTGAAAGTCTTCAAGGAACAGAATCTAATTAAGAAGGAGATTTTAGGGAAACCCAGTACTAAAGGGGGCACAAAACAAGCACACTAGAGAAAACGGACACTTCTGGCTCCCAGAAGACACATACATTCTTCATTTTGATGCACCTAACTGTAACAGGTTAAAATATGAAAGACAAAATGTATCAATTAAGTGCTGAAGAGAGGAGGCAAATCCCAAATTATAATTGGAGTAAATTATAGATCAAGCAGGCAGAGAATCAGTACAAATCCAGTTGGCCTAAACAGTACCATCAAACAATTGATTTGACACTCTTTAATCCCACCACCCATTCAGATGGAAATGCCTAGCAGATAAGGAATAGAAAGCAACTACTTTAACCTAATAAAGAAAATCGACGAAAATCCTACAGCAAGCATCTTACTTAATAATGAAAAACTGTGCACTTGCCCTAGAGTTGGGAATAAGGTCTTTTCACTCATTCAATTTTATATTGCAATTCCTAGATAATACTATAAGATAAGAAGAGACAATAACATTTTCCCATACAGGTGGATAAAGAGGAAATTAAACCTTCTTTCAGATGCCATTATTATTGTCAATATACATGTATGTATATTAAAAATTCAAGCAGAAAAACCAAAAACAAACAAAAAATCCTTGCACTTGAAACTAATGCAATTAGAATAAGGAAATCAGATGCAATATTAATCGAGAATAATATACAAAAATCTATTATCTTCCTATATACTATCAATAAAAACATACATATTTGGACTCAAAAACACAATGCCTTTTATAATAGCATCAAAAATGGAAACACTTAGTGGTGAATCTAAAAATGAAATTACTCTCCTTTGGACCGAATTTCTTAGGGATGAGGGGCTGGGGCTAACTAAGTCTTTCATGATTTTTTGTTTTACAAAGAGAAGAGAAGAAAGAGCAGGAGGGGTTCATGAGGGTCATATTAGGACCCCCAACAAGGCCTCCCAAAATGCTAGAGATTACACGTGTGAGCCATTGTGCCTGGGCTAAAACTCATTAGTCAGGTACAATTCTATATTAGATCTTGGCAGTACTGAGGCCATGCTTAGGCTCAGGAATATAATTTAATATGAGTCTATAAGGTAATTTTAACATTTTTATTTTATATTCTAAGATTATAAAATTTTATGCAAAGTGATATGTTATATGATAATGGTTTTCTTCTCTTTTTCTATAGTGTAAAATGGAAACTATATTAACAATCACAGGTTTAAATAATGCAAAATGAATTATTCTTAATAAATTAATACTGGTAATTTAAATGTACTCACTGTCATCATCATCATCATTACCTTCTAAAATAATTTTTGTGACTGTTTATTTCCTTTGTGTAAAGAATCCTCTTCTTCAGCCTATTCCTTTTTTACATGAGCATTTTATTTGCCATAGAGTTCAAAGCGGGATATTAGAGGTTTATTCTTAGCTGTTAAAAGGAAATTGTGTCTTGAGGCAGGAGTTCAAGATGAACCTAAGCACGAGCAAGATACCCTCTCCAGAAAAAACAGAAAATTAGCCAAGTGTGGTGGTGGGTGCCCGTAGTCCCACTTTCTCAGGAGGCTGAGGCAGGAGAATCTCTTGAGCCCAGGAGTCAGGGATTGCAGTGAGCTGTGATGGCTCCACAGCACTGTAGCCCATGTGACAGAACAAGAGACTATCTCAAAAAAAAAAAAAAAAAGTCTTTGGCTCCCAATGCATCAAGTTGGGAAGTTTTCCAGATGCGCACATGTCCACACTGAGGTCAGCTGTTCTACTACACAAAGCAGATTGTTCTCCAGCCCCTGTTCTATCTTTGGAACACTTTAGATACAAAATAACTTTAAACCATTTCTTAAACCATAAACATTTCTTATCTTTTGTTTCCCATTTTTTCAAATCTCATATACATCATTAAAAGTTGTTTCTTACATTAAAAAAAAAATCAAAAGGAAACCACCCACAAAATCTTAAGGACTTGTATTTCTGGGACAGATTCTCATTCCAGGAAATATGTATTTTCAAAGTACACTTTGTGTTTCCGAAGAAGTTTGAAATTTGATGAGTGAAAAAGAGCTCTTATATTTACCCATAAAAATGGTTATATGAGCTATAAGTTTTCCATTCTGACCTAAAAAACCCCACATCTACAAATTAGAGATGAAACATAAATTTAAATCCTTATAAATCTTATCTTCTATTTACAAAGTAAACAAGCAAAAGTTTTACAAAGCTTTTAATTCCAGGAGTAATGCTTTTTACAGTCGATACCTAATTTTGTACCTATATCAAGTTCATTAATCCACTTATACAAACACTCTAATAGCTATTCCTTGTATAATTTTCATGTTAAATATCCAGATCAAATTACAAAAAGCAAAACTCTTGGAGAAAAAAATTATAGATTAAGTTTGTAGGAAATCTGAACTTACATAAACAGCACGGGCCTCTCAATGTTCCCTTCCCACCATTTACTTTCAGCCTTCAATCCTTTTGTTCACTTTCCTGTTTCATTTAACTACCAGTTGCAAGAATTCTAAAATTAACCATGTGTTATTAGCTGGTGTAATCCCCTTGTGATACAGAACGATTTCTTAGCCATAGGGAAAATGTCAGTATTTTATATTACAAAAAATAAAATTAGCAGAGTATATTTTTTAAAAATC
Organism: Arctocebus calabarensis; assembly: GCA_963573935.1. Lineage (NCBI taxonomy): Eukaryota > Metazoa > Chordata > Mammalia > Primates > Lorisidae > Arctocebus > Arctocebus calabarensis. The sequence goes on from CAUYON010121961.1 coordinate 10,104, forward strand.
TGATTTCATTCACCTCTGGACACAAGTAATGAAGAAAAAGTACAAATAGGAACTGTCCACTTTTCCTTAAGTACTTTTAAAAATTCAGACAAAATTTTGTTCATAATTTCAAAAAGAGGAAGGTTTGACCATGAGGAGTCAAATTAGATATAGGGATAACACCTCTTAACCAAAATACATCTTAAAGCATTTCTTCCCTTTATATTTCATTAGAAAATGTTTTCTACTCAGAGTTACCTTTTTCTAAAGTTGGAGTAGAGGTTAAGGGAAATCAAGTTAATAAATGAAAAGAATATCTCAGGGAACCAGGTCATCAGAAATGTTAAGCTGTCAAGGTTTCAAGTTTCTCAACAAAAGAGAAAGAAAGAAAAAAAAAGCAGCAAGTAACATCTTATAAATCAAAAAACTAATTATAAAAAGAAAATGACCAAATGTAACAGTTGATCTAATTGTGATTTATTTGGTATTTCAACTTTCATTCAGATAAAAGTTTCTTTTAAGGTTCAGATTAAGCATCACAAGATTAATGGAACATTTAGATAAGTAACTGAAAGTTCTTTCAAGTAAGTTCCTTTGGAAATCTGGCTTTAGAAGTTCCCTCATAAATTGCCTATAATTGATTATGGTTACATAAACATTTAATAATTGCAGACCTAAAGAATCTTCTTTCTTGTCTGGATCCCACCTCCCTTTTTAATTCTCCTTTTCTACAAACTTCCTTGTGATGTCATATCTTCAGAGAGTTTTATTGCTACCACTGTCTGGCAACTACAATGGTACCCCAAAATTCACATTCTTAAAATTAATTTCTTTTCCATTTTCTTTACCTAACTTCTAATATATTTGTATATTGGGCTTGGCCATTAGCATTTAATGGGCACTATTATCATTTTCAAATAAATTTCTGCACCAACTCTTTTGATACATTGAGATCTGGGATCTAAAATTATTATTCAGGTATCAGAATTATTTTTGATCTAAGAATAATCTCAACATTTTACCATAAAGTTGCAAGAAGAAAGGAAAAAATAAAAAATATGTCACCGTGTCACTAGTCACTTTTAATAATACATCTCTAGGTCAAGTGCGGTGGCTCACACCTGCAATCCCAGGATTTTGGGATACCGAGCTGGGTGGATACTTGCGGTCAGGAGTTTGAGACCAGCCTGAGCAACACGGGAGATCCCATCTCTACAAAAAATTAGCCAGGTTTGGTACCATGCACCTCTTGTCCCTTTACGCAGGGGGCTGAGGTAGGAGGATAGCCTAAACCCAGCCTAGGTGACAAAGGAAGACATTGTCACAACATAAATAAGTAAAAAGCAGCACTAGTTTGAACTGTTCATGCAGATAAAATTATTTCATGAAATTATTTCATGTAAGATATGGAGGGTGGATCTCTCACTTGAAATTCCACTGGAGATATCCGCAGACCATAGATGCTAAGTAGGAAGCTGAAATAAATTTGCAGTGAGATGACAATTAGCTCATTTCTGTCCAGTCTAGTCACTCACATTAGGAATAATTTTCTCTGTGTGACTCCTGGAATTACTATAAAAAAAAATGCTCTGCAAGGATTTTTCCATTTGAAGCAGTAAAATGATAATATTATTCAATGAAACCCTTTCCAAATAAGAAATAATGCCTTGATCATTCATCCATTATCAAATTTGCTCATTGACTATGTCTGCTAAAGAAACATATATGCAATATATACATGTATATAGTCCTAACCTCTAGTACTTCAGAATGTCACCTTCTCTGTAAGTAAGATAGTTGTTAAAACAAGTTCAGGTGGGAGCAGGTGTGACCAAATCCACTATGATTTGTGTTCTCTAATAAGCTGGTGTGTGGAGACAGACACATAGAGAACGCCAGCTGATGATGGAGGTGAAGGTTGGAGCTGCTCAGCTGCAAGTTAGGAAACACTAAAAATTGCTGGCAACCACCGCCGCTTGGGAGAGGCAAGGAAGAGTTCGTCTGCAGATCGCCATGGGAGCATGACCCTGCTCTCAACTTTGCTTCGAACTTCTAGCCCCTGGTGCTATGGGACTTTACATTTCTGCTGTTTATACCCACTATGTTTGAGGTACTGTGTTGGAGTAAACTTAGAAAGCTAATGTACAACCTTTCTTGTGCTCTAAGTCATTTATTTGGAAATGACTATTCTGTACATATTATTACTCTACGTGATAGGTGATGCAGATATAGTAGTGGATTAGAGTTAGGAAGATATGGAGACCGTGGGGCTGGGAGTATGAGGATTGACTTCCAATATGTGTGAAGGTTTTTCTTTTATGGGAGGCAAAGGCTCTAAAGTTGGATTCTGGTGGTGATTTCATAGTTCTGAGAAAATACTAAATATCTATTGAAGTTTGCACATTAAATGGGTGATTTTATGGTATGAGAATCATATCTCAATAAAGCTTTACTAAAACAATACAAGACCCTCATTTCAAGCAAATTACAGTCATGTGGAGGACAACAAGAACAAACTAATGTGGTTATTGGAAGTATGGTGCAGAGTAAGGGATTCATGTCAGATAGCACCTCACTAAGATGAAGGTCAGATGGGAGAAGGGTGGAAAAAAAATCCAAAAAGGATTCTCAGTGACACTGATAACACATCTAAGTCTCCGAGAGTAACCAATCAGGAAAGGAACTACAGAATTGCAGTTAAGTCAGGCAAGGGCGTGCTCACAGAGATATCTCCATGTCCACTGCCGTTGAAGCAAAATGTACTCAGATAAGCATATGCAGAGTACTCAATGTGAATCTTTATAAGTTCTTTTGGAATAAAGTGGAAAGTACAACCTATAGCAATCAAAAATATGTATTTTCAAATATAGTTGGCATTTTGATAATGTTTAATTTGATTTCAGAACATAAGGGTGCCTCTTCTTAATCATAAATTTCCATATATTCATGCCTCTGAGAATTTAAGAAAGAAAAAATATTCCTTTTAAATATTATTTTAAATCTCTGCTATCATATTTAGTGTCACATAAAATGTATCATAAATCAGTTTCATCAGAATCCTTAGGAAACATGCAACCAGTTGTTTTCCAAAGACATTTTCTAAGTATATTTTGAATAGGTGATCTACTTATGTTTACTCGATAGATTTGATTTGAATGTGAAGATAATGCCACCTAAAGGGTAAAGTTTTCTGTTATTAGAGCCAGTAAAGTAGCTCAATTCATAGGAGGGCATTGAAATTTTGACCAGTGCTGGAGTTTTAATACAAATGTCTGCTTCTATGTATGTTTATGGGGCATAAAATGTAGTCTATATTTATAATGGGTTAGTGTTTTCAGTGAAAAATTGAAAATATTTATAAAGGCGATTTCAAAAAATCTTACCCATTAAGTTTCTATTGTCTTTTTAAAATCATATATGAGGGCGGCTCCTGTTGCTCAGTGGGTAGGGTGCCAGCCCCATATACTGAGTACTGAGGGTGGCGGGTGCAATAACAACAACAAATATATATATATATAAATATAAATATAAATATATATATATATACATATATGAGACAGAACATACTAAAGAAATCAAGAAATAAATTTTAACATCAGGCAGATGTGACTGTAAATTTTTCTTTCATCTGTTTCTAGCTGTGGGTATTAGAGCAAATGTCTTAGTCTTTCATTCATGCTTCTTTGCTCCCAAAATGAGAATGTGAAAATACCTAGCCATGTTGTTTTAGCAGGAACTTAATAAGATAATGATGCAAAGTGCTTGCTAAGTGTAGTAAAATGTTTTTTTCAGGTGAACAAATAAAAAACCTTTTAATCTAATTTTCATTTACTTTATCTAATTTTCACTTAACCTAAGTGAACGAAACACATCTAATCATATGGTAGAACAAAAAACTACATGAGATATGAGATCCGACAGCTGACTACTTCACAACAAAAAGGAAAGGAAAATGAAATGAATTACATATTTCATGTATTAAAATAAACCAAAGAGTGTATATAAAATTGTCTACCTCAAAATTAATGTGCATTAAAATATCCATTTTATAATCACAATCCAAACAGAGATAATTCATCATTAGGTGACCCAAACCAATATAAATAGGATGGGAAGTTGTTTGGAGAAGAGGACCAGAGGAGGAGGATAAATGGAATGAAGGATGATGAAAACGTTAAACATGATACACTGTAAATACATAACATATAAAAACGGCATGTGATTTGGGGGATATAAAGACTTCAAATGATAAAGAGATACCACATTGCTTCAGAAGAGGACACATGTACCAAAAATTATTGGAATCTTTGGATGGGCTTCTCCTTACAGTATAATGTGTATTCACTAAACTGTGAAAATCCCAGAAATACAGCTTAGTGAATAAGCCTGGCGTGAATCAATGAATATAAAGGACAATCTCTTAATAAGAAAGGAAATTTCAGAATTCTGAGGATTCTGAAGCCTGCAACTGTCCCCTCTAGGAGTGAATGTTATTCTACCTTTATTTATCATACGAATATTATAAAAATATTAAATGATATTAATACACTATATGTAATTTTGTTTTGCTATTTTTGAACCATATACAAATTAAATGATATATTTTATTTTATAGGTTACATTTTACTCAACATTTTTTAAAAATTTTTATTAAATTATAATTGTGCACATTGGTGCAATCATGGGGCACAATGTGCTGACTTTATATACAATCTGAAATATTTTCATTGAACTATTTAACATAGCCTTCATGGCCTTTTAATCACTATATGAAGACATTTATATTCTACATTTAGTAATTTTCACTTCTACCCTTATAAGATGCACTGTAAGTGTGATCCCACCAATCACCCTCCCTCCACCCATCCTCCCCCCTTGAACACTCCTTTCATTAGGAGGACTCCCCATGCAATTGAAGCAATATCAAAAATACACTACTGGGACCTGATCAAACTAAAAAGCTTCTGCACTGCTAAGAACACAGTAATTGTAGCAGGCAGACAGCCCTAAGATTGGGAGAAGATATTCAGTTTTCTTAGCACCATTTACTAATGAAGGTTTTCTCCAACCTTTGTTGATAGTGAATTGTGTGTGTGTTTATTTCTAAGTTATCTATTCTGTTACTTTGGTCTATGTGTCTGTATTTACACCAGTACCATGCTATTTTAGGCACTATAGTGTTGTGGTATATTTTAAAGTCAGATAGTGTGATGCGTCCAGGTTTGTTCATTTTGCTTAGTATAGTTTTGTCTATTTAGAGTCTTTCATGGTTCCATACAAATTTCAGAATTCTATTTTTCTATTTCTATCAAAAATGTAATTGGTATTTTGATAGATATTGTATTAAATCTGCAGATTGCTTGGGGTAATACAGCCCTTTTAACAGTGTTAATTCTTCTAATTGATGATCTTGGTATGGAATTTCTTTTGCTGAGCCTTTTACAACTTCCTTCAGCATTGTTTTGTAGTTTCCTATGTAGGTATCTTTCACCTCCTTGGTTAAATTTATTCTAGGTATTTATTGTTGTTTTTAGTGTTGTTGTTGGTTGTAGCTATTATAAATAGAATTGCCCTCTTGATTTCTGCTTCAGCTTGTTAATGCCATTCTAAAAAGGGAAAAGCTAAAGCCTTTCCTTTGAGAACTAGAAGAAGACAGGGATGCCCACTTTCATTCTTATTTAACTCATCTCCGGGCTACCCTGCAACTAAGGTTAGCCCACCTCCCGCAAGCTTATACTTCTAATCCGTGTCATGCCTAGTTCCTTCCTGTGGTGACTGAGACCTAGCCGTAGGTGCCCCGACAAAAAATCAATAGTATTTTATGTATTCATCATTTCTGAGTATTTATCCTTTACTATGGTAAACATAAAACTAATATAATACCAATTAATCAATTGAAAGAAATGGAAAATTATATTTAATAGAACTATACCAATGCTAATGACACCTACCAATTTAGTGTACTTATTTCCAGTCCTTTTATGTATATATTTATTCATTTATATTGCTCACTCATCTATTCCTTTATTTATTTTAATGACTGCTATCGTTTGGATGTTTGTGCTCTAAAAATTTCACATTGAAATTTGATCTCTATGTCGTAGGGAGGTGCTCAGCTTATATGGGGACAGATCTTTCATAATTAGATTAAAGCCCTCCGTGGAGAGAGAACTGAGTTCTCACTTCATTAGTTCCCATGAGGCTTTGTTGTTAAAAAGAGCCTGGTCTTCCCTCTCTGTTGCACATGTCAGTTTACATTCACTTTCTCCCAAGCATGGAAGCGGCCTGCAGCTCTCAGCAGGAGCAGAAGCTTATACTGTGCTTCTTTTTTCAGCTTGAGGAATTATGAGCCATATATTACTCTTTCCTTTATAACTTTCCCAGTCTTGGGTATATTTTGATAGGACCACTACTGACTAAGACAGTGACCATTGTTTTAATTTGAAACATGATAAATTCATATTCTATGAAGACTCAAATTCATATCACATTTTATAATATAAATAAACATAATCTGTGTTACTGTAGACAATATGAATGGCATTTAACTGTCCTTTCCATTTTCAACTGCCCTGGCAAATAGAATGTCTTTGTCTATGAAATAATTTTTATATTTGTTGAAAATATTCTTTGTATTTTCAGATATTTTATGGATCACACCTATGGTGCATCTTAGAGAGGTACAGGTGAAACTTACTAAATGCAGAATATAAATGTCTTAACACAATAACTAAGAAAATGCCATGGGGCTCTGTTAACTAATTTGATGAAAATATTTCAGATTGTCTATGAAATCAGCACAGTGTACCCCATGATTACATTAATGTATACAGCTATGATTTAATTAAAAAAATAAATAAATATTTAATATAATGTAATAAATCTTAGTTATAAGACAACTTAAAGGGATACAGAATTTATTATAATTTTTCCATGAACTAAATTCTTTATTATTGCCAAGATATGTTAGTATGCAGCTTTAGTGCATACTATGTTAGTCAACCATGTTAGTATACGGTTTAACCATAGGTTAAGTATAGGTCCATTGTATGTACCTTGAATTGAATGTTGTTATGATATTGCTTTATGTTATTTTGTATCTATAATTTTATTGTTAAATTTTTATGTTTTATTTTGCTTCTTTTCCCTATGTTAAGATGTATGTATACATGTTAAATTAAACTGAGTTCCATTATATAATTTTCTAGCTAAAAGTCAATTCTTATCTAAACCTGTTATTTATTTTTAAGGTCTTTGTCTTTAATAATGCAAAAAACAAAGGAAGGGTTTTCAGACTGAGGAATAACATAAATCCTTGTGGCTGTGAGCTTGAGAAGAAAATGTAGGAGTAGAGAGCAACAAGTTAGGTTAACAAGTTAGGGTGCTAATGCAATAATTTGGAGGACAGATATTCGTGTTTTGAAGCAAGTTAAAATGAATAGAATTGAGCGGGAAAAAATTAAACGAGTTAGCTTCTAAACATATTTTCAAAAAGTTAATGGGATTTATTCAGAGCATAAGTGTACTTTGAGAAAATGAGACAAATGAAGTATGTTTCCACAGTATGACCTTGAGCAGCAGAAAGGACAGAATAGAATTGCATGAGGTGTCCTAGATTTCAGGAATAGAATAATTTAGAGCAATGTTATGGAAATATTAAATGGGTGATGCCTGCTATTGAAGATAGCATAAGTTAACTTTGATAGTAGCTGTGGATTTGAAATAATCTTTACCAACTTAGAGCATGTTTGAAAATTTTTCAGAGTTTCTTTAATCAGGAGTTTTTGAAATATATTTTTATGAATAAAAAATTAGTTATATATATAAATTTTGTTCATGTTCAGATATAATTCTGAAGCAGAAAACTGAATATGAAGCTGCTTATATGCTGTAGTTTAAAATACACAGTATGACTCCAGGCTAGAGGCACAGTTCTGGTAGTAACTGATGCATATGTAGATGGTTTTTAACTGAAGAACCTAAATAAAATGAGTGAATATGGAAAAAAGTCATGGGTGAATTAAGATCTGAGCCCTAAGACCATTCAACATGAAATAATCACATAAGAGTGGGGGGGATCAGGGACTGACACCACATGTTTTGTTGTTGTATATTTGTTTATGCAAAGAGTCACAGTTTCATTTATGACTTTTGTTTTTGGAACCTTATATACATGTCCATGATGCTTTCACATGTCGCCCCTCTTGGATTAGCAATTCTTGACAGTTTTCTTATCATAGTGAAGAATTGTGGTTTCTTTTCTGGGAAAAACTGGTGTTGTATTTCTTTTTTCTTTTCTTTTCTTTTTTCGAGACAGAGCCTCAAGCTGTTGCCCTGGGTAGAGTGCTGTGGCGTCACAGCTCACAGCAACCTCCAACTCCTAAGCTCAAGGGATTCTCCTGCCTCTGACTCCCAAGTAGCTGGGACTACAGGCGCCTGCCACAACACCTGGATGTTTTTTGGTTGCAGCTGTCATTGTTGTTTGGTGGGCCCGGGCGGATTCAAACCCACCAGCTCAGGTGTATGTGGCTGGCTCCTTAGTTGCTTGAGCCGCAGGCACTGAGCCATGGTGTTGCATTTTTTTCTAAGTGTTTTTCATAGTGGAATTAGTTAGCAGTGTTTTGTGTTTGATGAAGATGAAGCATATATGATTGAAAATATAGAATATCTGATAATTCCATAGATCTATTTATGCCAAGCAATGACTTACTTTTTTTCCTCATGATACAGACACAAATACAGTCAAGATACAATATAATTTGTCAGTAACTGAGACAGGGGAAGAACAGATAGTGCAAGATTTTCAAGAAAATGATAAGGACATTTTCACTAGTTATGAAGAAGAAGAATTCATAGAGGTAGAACATGAAATTTCTTGTTCTGAGAAAGAGAGTGAGGGGGAAGAATATGAAGATGACAGTGGAGAACAACTCCAAATACAAAGACCAAAAGAAGAAGACCATGCCCCATTGTAAAAATAGAGCCATCTACACCATTTCTAAATGGTGGCACCATCAGGAATGATATGGAACTCACAGCTGATAAAGGATTGGGTGGGGCAACAATCGACTAATATTATGAGTACTCAGCCGGGTGTAACATCAAGAAGAAAAGCCAAAAGTTCACTGAATGCTTTCCAACCATTTATTGATAATGAAACTGTAGATGTAATCAAGTTTACAAGCCAGAAAGAGTCATGTAAGAGTCAAGAGTAATGTAAGGATGTAAAGGAAAAAGGTAAAGAGACTGAGAGGATTTCAGGGTGAGGAACTGAAAAACAGGAGATGGTTTCGGCAGTTGGGATGGCATGAAGGTAGAATCAATAGAGAATTTGAAGAATCTTATGGATCAAGTCAGGAAGACGACAAGTGACTGGGGACTTTCAGACTTTGGTAAAAGAAGGGGTAGAGAGTGTAATAAGATCAATGTGTCCTCATGACACTATTTTTGGAAGAGATATAGTATATATTCTAGACCCAATATGGTATGTGAGGCTTATTCTCTGACTATGTTGGGGTTTGGCCAGCATTCTTCTTTGTAATGAAGTGGAGGATATCTCAAGAAGGCCTTTGTCTTTTGAGACTGGTGGGCACCTTTACCCAATACTATATATTTTACAATATATTTTGATTATTGGTTTTAGTAACATAGTACTGTTGCTTTCAATTGCCATTTAAAATTTGAGGATAGCCTGTATGTTATATTCCTGTGAAAAACTGAATACTGAAAAATCTTATCTAAATAAAAGTAGCATTCATAATTAATTCAATGTGCATAATTATTATTAGTCAGATATACTTTTTAAATATAAACTATTCTGTATCATTTTTTCCTTAGATATTTTATACAAAAAAAAGTTCAGAGAAATTTAATGTAAAGCTTTGATTATTAAAAACCAGAAAATCTTTTACTCAATTATAAATAAACTTGTGTGCAATTGTGTTACTGCTTGGGAAAAATAATTATATATAATGCCCTTTAATATAAATCTATAGAATGTAGGAATATGTATAATAATTTGTTTTCCATACTTGAATTAATTGTTTTTCTCAATAAAAGTAGTTAAAGGAAAAATGCTTAAGATTTCATTGCAGTACAAGACATTTTTCCAACATGAAACCAAAAAAAAAAAAAAAAACTTTTTGAGGAATGCAATTTCTTCCACATCATCAAAATATGTATTTCCATTCTTTGAATTTTCATGTTTTATCCAAAATGGCATTTCTCATCTTTCTTTGACATCCTAGGCAGATACATGCTTGGATGAATTCCACAGGCTTCTTACAAAATGGAAAGTTGATCCCATATTTCTGAATTTAACTCCGCTTTCATTTTCACAAGCACAGACACATACACATATTTAAGACAAGACAGTCCTATTATGATTGGAAATATTACTTGTAAAAATGGGTTTTATTCCTCTAATAAATTGCGGACTAGCTATATTTATAACTTATTAAATAAAACCTAGACTAGATTATATATTTATATGCATACTGTTATATGCAGAATGAGTTTTAGATAATAAGATGTAACGTTCCTGAGCAAATTAAATAGAATTTTTGACAATTTAGCCTTATTTACAGTTTAATTAATAGCTAATTTACTATAATTCCTTTATGCAATTTTTATCAATTCTTTAATATACATATTAAATTTTCATGTTTTTGCAAAAAGTAGTGAAATATATTTTGCTATTTTCCCTAAAGAATAACAATAGCAATTATTTGAAGGCTATTTAAATACTAACATGTATAATTAATATTGTCATTGTGGTTTTTATGTCATGAAAATCACATTTGCTTTTTTTGTGTGAAGGTCACTGCACATTTCATTAAATAAATGAATATATATTTAGAATGTATTTATTATGTCTGTCATCAGCATTTGAAGATATTACTACAGCGATTGTTCACTTATGTTCATGCATGAAAATAATCATTGAACCGTACAAACTAAAGTATTAAGAAAAAATATCTATTAAAATGTAAGTGCTATGGATAGTATAGTGATGGCCAACAATAAGAAAAGAAAATTTTCAAACTTGTGGTAGCAAATTACAATTACAAAACATATGGAGAAAACTTTATTTATAGATATATCCCAACTTACTAGGCAATTGGCCAAAGGAAGCGAATACACATGTACACACATATTGTCAGTTTATAAAACAAGCATGTGAGACCATTTTACTTTTATATATTTAAAGAACACTTTGATGTTTTAAATTAATCTGGAATGTTATTACACATCTCAAAGTTTAATAATAAAATAAGAATACAGGAAATGCTTGCAAAAACAGGAGTGCATAAACAGAGCAGTATTTCTGAGGAGCCAGAATAGGGCGAAGTGGAGAGATTGGCCACAGAAGTAACAGGGAAAATATATGAGACATGGAACTGTTATCTTGATTATGATGGTAATTACATGTGTATCTTTATTTTTAAAAAAAGTAAACTAAAAGTGTGAATTTTATTACATGTGAGTTCTATATCACTAAGCTTAAGAAAAGACTCAAGAAAACTTTTAATTATATAATTATACCCACACAATCATTCTATTTTTGTAATGACATTTCATATGCAAGGAAATTATGGTACTTCCTAATTTCAGAGGTTACTAAATAAATAACACAAATAAAACTTATAAAGTATGTCTTGTTGATTCATGTATTGTCAAAATTAAACAAACATTCACAAATTTACTTTTGAATGAATTATATATCTGTTTTGAACTCAGCTGCAAGACTGTTTCAATTCATTTTGTTTTTCCCCTTATTCCTTACTCTGTCTAGGAATTGCTATCATTATTTATGTTTGTCTCTCTTTTTCTCTCCCTTTCTCTTTCTGCCTCTTGGTAATTGATGGTTTTAGATCTGAATTCTATTCTGGAGATTCTCTTTTTCTCTGCTATGTTTTACTTCTGATATTACTATTTCATGTTGGACACTTGAAACAGTCACCTGAAACAGTAGATGTTCTACCTTCTGCACAAATCCTCTTCCTTTCTAGAATTCTGCTATAAAATTCCTAGATATTAACCCTTGATGCGATATATATTATTAATATAATGATTAATAATTCCAAATTATCAGAGGGAGAGAATTGTTTAGCAAGACGTTTAAGAGTATAAAATACAGGTAAAATGTGTGTTAGCTCTTTAATTCTTTCAGGTACTATGTAATTTCTCAAAGATTTCAATTAAATTCTATCAGATGGGTAAGTTTAAAGAATAGAAGAAGATGCTAAAGATGAAACGATTACAGCTAACCAAAACTAAATAATTCACAACTACAGATTGTTAATGTTGTTCAAACACTAGAAAACAAACCAACATGATCTATGCAAAACAATGCTAAACTACATGATATGTTGACTACTTGTTTAGTTTTGTTTTAGTGAAATCTCTTGCAAATGTGTAATATCAATAATGAGTAGGGAGGGAAAGTCTCCATCTTCTAAATTATAAGTGTAAAGAATTCATAAGTGATAGTGCAATGAAATGAAAATGATGAGAATATGGGACTAACAACTTACCTTCATCTTCACCCACGAGTAAGATTGTCTTCAAAGTATTACTGTTACTATTATTTTGTGGATTGGAAAAGTGGCCAATTATTGAAGGAAATTTGTATAATAAGAGATAACAAATTAAATAATTTTAACATTCCCTAAAATACACAACAGTTTGCTATTTCACGTAGAGATCAGAGTGAACAATCAAACTTCACAGAAAATATTTAATAGGCAGAATTTTTTATTTCAATCAATAAACAGCCCTGCCATTGACAGAATTTCCTGTTACTTTGCTCATGATTATATTTTCTATAAAGTATTTACCTGAGGCAAAATAACATCTCAGATACTAATCAAAATATATCTGTGTATATGGATAATGTAAATGTGACCATTTTATGACTATGTCCTTACATTTAGATTTCACCTTTACATTCAGAAAAATATTAGGATATAGAGAAAGTTTAAAAGGAAAGTAATAAAGGAAAGAGAAGCGTGCTAATTTTATTGTATTATATATTTCTTTGAGATTTGATTTATTTCATTTTTAGTCTGTATATATTCTTTTTTTCTCCACTAGAGAAGAAAATGATTAAATGTAAAATGTTTAACATGTAATATTCATGTTCAGTAATAATAATAATAATGTATATGTTTATAAATTAGCAAAAAATGATACTTTGTTATTTCAAGGAAGAAAATGTGTTTTTATGTTTGTGAGTTGGAGAATTTCTCAGATTCAGTAGGGCTTTGTGAATCTTTGTCGACTCATAATTATCTCAAAGTGAAACATTACCAAGAAATGTTTAATTGATTATAATGAATAATTAGGTTGACTGTCCAGCAGAATAACTTCCTTGAAGTTAGAGAATAGCATCTTTATTTTGTATTCTGTAGTACTTTGCTCTGGGCTTAAAGCAGATGATAAAATATTTTAGGAATAACTGAGTCAATAAATTATTTAAGTAAATAGATGTTAATGGAGGTTATAATTGAAAGCATAAAATACATAGGGAGGTACACAGGACATGCACTTTTGCAAAGATTAAAAATGATCTATAGTATCGTAAGTACCATAACTGGTGTAAGAAGTCACTTGTGTGATTTAAATATATATCTCTGCAGTGAATATTACTTCAAAAAATGTAGTCAACCCAATTCCCATTAACAACAATGGCTGTCCTTTACATGAATAATTAGATACAATTATTCTTTCTGAAGAAAAGACATGAGCTTTCAAGAGATGGGAAGTTCCATGAAAGTAAACTATTATTATCATATATAAAATTGATACTTTCCAACAACTTCCAGGAGAAAGAAATAAATATACATTTTTCAAAAACGTAAGAACACATTAATCAGGGAGAAAGAGTTGCTCGTGTAACACAGATGGGTACAGACATCTAGGACAGACTGCCCAGCAGTCACAGAGCCAAGAAGAAATAGCTTCTCCATTTTACAACAAAATTGGCAGACAATCTGAGCAATTATCCAATAAATGTAGAATCACAGTGGAAATTGACCTTTTATATTTTTTTATTGTTGCCATATTTTTTGCCTAGGCATTGTTAAAAATGGATTTCAGCAATAATAAAATAAATATGATGACTACTCAAGCATGGAAATTTAAAAAGGAAAACAAATCTCATCCTCTGTGCCAACATGTATTTTTTTGTGTCTTGCTCTTCTGGGTCTTATATTCTTCTTCATCTAGTTACATAGTTTATCAGAAGCTAGGTTAGACTGATTTAATGTTATCTAAAAATTACATCTCCCTAACCAGACACCTGCCTATGGATTTCAATATTCTTATCATTAATAAATTGGAAAAATTGAATAGTGACAAAGAACCATTTTTGAAAAAAGAAACAGAAAACAAAATTCTTCATAGCAATTTGCTGTTATCTTGTATATAATAATCTGAACAGTTTATGACAAAAATACCAGAAAAAGAAGAGCTACAGTGACAAATTATCCAATACAATGTAAAAAGTTCCACTCTCCCCCAAAGCATTAGAAAATGTTCTCAAAAATGACCCCTATCAGTTTATCTTTCATCTGATTTCTTGAATTTTACTTTGTCTTACTCAGCTTTATAAAATTTTCCAGTTTTGCAGTTTTTGGCTGGGGCTGGGTTTAGAATCCACCACCTCCGGTATATGGGGCTGGCGCCCTACTTCTTTGAGCCAGAGGCACTGCCCTAAAATTTTGAAGTTTTTATTAATTTCATGTCTTGTAATCTTAATGTACGTCTAGAAACTTTAACAAGAATAGTCTCCCATCAATTTTATAACAATAATGGAAACATTAACTTGATTCTTCTTCAATAAAACTGTTTCTAACAACTCTACATTAATAAGTGATATTATTCATTAGTGATATTGGTCTGTAGTTTTCTTTTCTTGTCGGGTCTTTTCCGGGTTTAGGGATCAAGATGATATTCGCTTCATAGGAACACACCAATTTTTATATTACATAAAGAATTGCCAGGTAAGCAGGCAACGAGGTGACTAGATGGATTTAAAAAGCTCTGACTATCATGAGGTCACAAGTGGGAAGCAGTCTCCCACCCCTCAGGCCTTGGGGACAGAGAGAAGACTGAGGAGGGTCCCACAGAGCTGAACCCCAGGCCTCTGAGGTGGGCCACTGTTTGGGTGGTTCTGGGATCTTTGAACTAGAGGAGGAATCTGGTGGGACAGGGACCCAGAGCTTTGAGGAGGGGACTCTCCTTGGTTGGCCCTGGCATCTTCAAAAAGGAGGGCAAATTGAAGCAGGTTCTGCAAGAGGCAGAAAATTAAAAACTGGATTGAGCTGCTGCTACCGAAGGACCTTGAACTACCAGGGTGAAGAACAGCTGCTGTGACACAGGAAGAGCAAGTCCCTTTGGCCCCCATACCCCCTGCAGGCAGAGCCTAACAGTGAACCTGTGTGTGGTGCAGACGTGTCCCAGCCCCAGACTGGTGAGCCAAGTCTAGCAGTTAGGGGGGAGAGAAGATATGATTGTTGTGTTTTAGCTCAGCACTGGAGCCCCAGCCTCCTCATGTGGGGGGTGCGGGGGCAGGAGAGGTGTGTGCTGAGAGGAGGACCATTTATAGGGCTCAGTATAGAAAATATGGGGAAGAGGGGGAAAATAACAAAAGAAAAGCACTCATAAGGATATTTCCTCCAAATGTTTTGTTTATTTTTATCTTTTTTTTTTTTATTAAATCATAGCTATGTACATTAATGCAATCATGGGGTACAATGTGCTGGTTTTATATACAATTTGAAATATTTTCATCGAACTGATTAACATAGCTCTCATGGCATTTTCTTAATTATTGTGTTCAGACATTTATATTCTACATTTAGTAAGTTTCACCTGGACCCTTTACCTCTTCTATGTTTACATGGATAGAGTGGGAACATATTCTTCTTAGCAAAGTATCTCAAGAATGGAAGAAAAAGTATCCAATGTACTCAGCCCTACTATGAAACCACTTTATAGCTTTCATATGAAAGCTATATCCCAATTATAGCACAAGAATATGGGGAAAGGGGCAAGGAAGGGGAGGGGAGAGGGTAGGGTAGGTGGAGGGAGGGTAATTGGTGGGTCCACGCCTATGGTGCATCTTAAAGGGTACAGGTGAAACTTAATAAATGATTTTTTCAACATCATTTCTCTATTCATCGTTTAAAAACATGGCCTTGATCTTACATATATAGTTTTATGTCTTAATTTTATATACAGGTGGCCATAAGGTTCCTGTGCAATTTAACATAGTGTGCAAAAATTGCACACAAACTTACTGACCACCCTGTATAATCCTCCACTCCGTGGATATAGCCAAACCTACCCTGTTTGGAACATCTTTTGCCTCTTGTACATAGCATTATGTGGATCGTACTTGTTCACTATCATCTTGTTTTCTCATTTTGGATGATTTTCTTGATAAACTTCTTAAAGTGAATCACTTGGGTCAAAAATATATAGAATTTTAAGGTTTTGAACAAAATACAAATTTTGATAATTATAAGGTTAACAGATGTTTATTGTTGACAATTTGCAAAATAAAGGAAAACAATGAATATAAAAAGCTAAGTCCCACAAATATCAAATCACACCAGTCAGAGATGTTCCGTATAAGTTAAACTGATTTTTCTTTGCAATTATTTTTAAGGCTTTCCATACTTAGTAATAAATTGCTTTCCATACAGTTACATTCCCATCAACAAGCAAAAATTGTATATGAGAAAGCCTATCTCTCTCATCATCCTCACCAGTCATGAAATTATCATCTTTTAACTTGATGGTAAAAGTTATATCATGGTTTTACTTGGCACTTGATTTCTGGAAACTGAATACTGTAAAGTACTGTAGCTGTTTGTTTGTTCTCAGGTGCGTTGTCTAATAAAGTTTGTTTCCAAGTTGTTTTTTTTTTTAATCAGGGTCTGAGTGTTTGTACAACATCTTTATACATTAGATATTAACCTAGTTTTACACTGATTACAGGTTTTATCTTTCTTTTCAGCCTTTTAATCAAGGTCATTTTTAATATACATTTAATACACATTGTGTTCAAGACTCTTTCACTGTATTTAACTTTAGGTAGTTCTCTCTATTGTGAACATAAAGTTCTTTGTATGTCCTTCAGATTCCTTATGTTTTTATACTTTAACTTTTGGTTCTTTTTTTTTTTTTGAGACAGAGTCTCAAGCTGTCTCTCTGGGTAGAGGGCCATGGAGTCACAGATCACAGCAACCTCAAACTCTTGGGCTTAAGCGTTTCTCTTGTCTAACCCTCCTAAGCAGCTGGGATTACAGGCACCTGCCACAATGCCTGGTTATTTTTTGGTTGTAGTTGTCATTGTTGTTTGGCAGGCCCTGCTAGATTTGAACCCGCCATCTCCAGTGTATGTGGTTGGTGCCTTAGCCGCTTGAGCTACAGGTGTTGAGCCAGTTCTTCAAAATTTATTTTGAAGTGTGATATGAAACAAGGATCTAAGATTTGGTTGTTTTCTAGTAGCTTTCAAATGGTCTCTGCATAAACTATTGAATGATTCTTCCCCCTGTGTGGTATCCACTTTAGCACATGTCAGGTTTTTATGTATTCTAGGGTGAGTGTTGGTTTAACCCTTCTGTTTCATTTACCATATGTTCATATTTAGGCTAGTACCCTACTTCTACCATTATATTTCATAGTTTTTTTCATTTCTCTCTCTCTTTATTCACACACGTACATACACACTTTGGAGACACTGTGGTCTTGCTTCCAGAGCACTGCAATAAAGAAAATATAATAATGAAATGTCACACAAATTTTTTGGTTTCTCAGGGCACACAGAAGTTATGTTTATACTATAGTGTGGCTTATTAAGTGCACTGTTGTACACTTGGATATATTACAGTATATCCAAAAATAATGTATATACTTTAATTTAAAATAGTTTATTGCTATAAAATGCTAACGAAGTGAGAACATGCTATTGGTAAACGACACCAACAAAGTGTCTTGACACAGACCTTCAATTTGTAAAAAGAAACAAAATATCTGCAAAGCACAGTAAGGCCATGCACAGTAAGACCAGGCACGCCTTTTTATTTTGTCTGCTTGTTTGTTTGGTGTCTTTCCTACTGACACGCCCCTGATTATCTTCCAGGTGGCATGTGAGATGAGGGGCTTCTCTCGCAACGCCGTTTCCCTGGGTGGAGGCAGTTTCCTTCTCCTGCCTTCCTGCCATGCTACTGACATTCCCGAGCCAGCCAGGTAGAGAAGCACCAAGCTGTGAGCACTGACCCCTTGCTTGGCTTAGAAACAGAGAAATTTGGTCACTCGAGACTTGAAAACAGCCAGGGCAAGTCCTAAAGGAAGAGAATAAAAATTAAAATGCACACACCCTGCTCCCATTTGGAGATCAATCAGTGTAAATGCCCAGCCAAGGGGTCTGTGGCACTTCCCAGCCCTGGATGATGACAAGGATCACCTGGGTACTTGCCTCTATTTCTGAGTTCAACCCAGACCTGGGGAATGTTAGTTTAGTAACAGGTGCCCCTGGGTGATTGTTAACATAGATGAGGTTGATAAACAATATTTTTTTTTGGCAGTTTTTGGCTGGCTCCGGATTTGAACCCACCACCTCTGATATATGGGGCCGGCACCCTACTCCTTGAGCCACAGGTGCCACCCAAAAACCATTTTAAGAGAAAAAAGTAGAGCAAAGAATAGAACCAGGGAGGGTGGTGACTGTGGCTCAGTGGGTGGGGCGCTGGCCCATATACCGAGGGTGGCAGGTTCAAATCCGACCCCAGCCAAACTGCAACAAAAAAATAGCCAGGTATTGTGGCGGGCTCCCAGCTATTCAGGAGGCTGAGGCAAGACAATTGTCTAAATCCAGGAGTTGGAAGTTGCTGTGAGCTGTGATGGCACAGCACTCTACTGAGATTGATAAAGTGAGATTTTATCTCTTTAAAAAAAAAAAAGGAAAGAAAGAAAGACTAGAACCAGGCAGCTACCTGGACTCCCAGACAACAAAATTGGCCACTGTGAGCCCAGTGGAGAGAAAATCCTGGGAAGAGTTCCTGAAAGGGGCCAGATTCCAGCCAGAGATGGTGGGGATGGGACTAAATGGAAGGAATGGTGACCATCCTGGCAGAAGGGAACAAGTAGGGTTTGTCAGACCTGGGAGGGGCCAATAGAGCATGTCAGGAAGCAGAGACAATTCTAAACTTCAGCAAAAGTGTATAAAGCCTTCTGTTGGCTAGAGGAGACATAGAGAAAACTAGCATATGGACCTTCCCTCAAGGAACTCAGAGGCAGGTAAATAGATTGCAGTAGGGTGGCTAGAGGCCTCATGGAGGGATACATGATGTCTTTGGAAACAGGCAGGACATAGAAATTAATTCTGCCCAGAGCAGTTCAGAGAGACTTCAGAGAGAAGATGAACTTGAGTTGGGCTGGAAGTATTTGCATAGTAGATTGGTGGGCGATCAATCATTTGGTGGGTTTGGCAGGTGTGGAGAGTAAAATTGTAGGAATTCTGGGAAGCAAGAACAGCCTGAGGCAAGAAAATGCTTGGTGATTTGGGAGCAGTCCAGGCGGCCCAGCCCAAGAAGCGCCTGGTATATTTGTGCAGAAGCCAGGCTGAGAAGCACACTGACCTCTGGGCTCAGCAGGGCGCCATGAGAAGGTTTAAAGGTGATCAGATTGCGTTCTAAAGAGATCTCTCTAGTATAATTCCTATGGATCTAATTAAAACTTAAACTTTTAAAATTTAAAGTAAATATAATGAAGATAGATCCCTCTCACAGCTGCAGATAAATGGATTAAAGAGAGGCAAGATCAGAAATAGGAAGACTGTTTAGGGGGCTGTTATAAAAGCCCAGGTATGAACCAACAGTGGGAGTAATGGATAAGACAAAGATCAGACTGTGGCAGCCAGGGTTCGGGCTTGGGGCTCCTCTTAATAATTGCTCCACCTGGCTCAGCGCCTGTGGCTCAACAGGCTAAGGCGCCAGCCACGTACACCTGAGCTGGCGGGTTCGAATCCAGCCCGGGCCCGCCAAACAACAATGACGGCTACAACCAAAAAATGGCCAGGCGTTGTAGCGAGCGCCTGTAGTCCCAGCTACTTGGGAGGCGGAGGCAGGAGACTCGCTTGAGCCCAGGAGTTGGAGGTTGCTGTGAGCTGTGATGGCACAGCACTCTATCCAGGGTGACAGCTTGAGGCTCTGTCTCAAAAAAAAAAAAAAA
>CAUYON010121962.1:0-16924 GCA_963573935.1 Arctocebus calabarensis
TATTTTTTTTTTTGAGACAGAGCCTCAAGCTATCACCTTGGATAAAGTGCTGTGGCATCACAGCTCACAGCAACCTCCAATTCCTGGGCTCAAGCAAGTCTCCTGCCTCCACCTCCCAAGTAGCTGGGACTACAGGCGCCCACCAAAACGCCTGGCTATTTTTTGGTTGCAGCCATCATTGTTGTTTGGCGGACCCGGGCAAACCCGCCAGCTCAGGTGTACTTGGTTGGCACCTTAGCCCGCTGAGCCACAGGCACCAAGCCAGAAACAATATATTTTTAGTGGCATTCACTTACTATTGAGTTATTTACAAGACATGGATATGGCAAATTATTTTACTGATATTAATCTATGAGTTTCCGGGATAGCAAAAACTATTTCTCAGAATCTTTTGTGCTATTCTTTTAGTTTTGCTGATTTCTATGAACTTAGAATTGTTCAGTTCTTTTGCAGGCTGGAACCTTAATTCCCTCTGTGACAGTTAGTATTAGGGCTAGTAAGCCTGAATTAGTGCACATTGACTTTCTCTTGGATTACTAGTAGTAAAGTTCAATTCTTCTTTCTCAGTGAGAGATGGTCTGGAGATGTCAGGATGTTCACAGCAAGTCCACATGCAGCATGTGGAGAAGCCACTGGGGGCCACAGTTCCTGAGACAAGGCTTAGAGGCTCTTCTGTGACCAGCTCAGGACCCAGTGAGCCAAGGAGCAGGAGCAGCTCACTCAACTCCACCGACAGCAGCTCTGGGCTTCTGTTGCCTGGACTTCAGGCAGCCCCCGAGTCAGGCAAAGGTGGCCAGCCCTCCTCGCAGAGATTCAGCATCATTAGCTCTGAAGACTTTGATCAGGAGCTCGTTGTGAAACCTATCAGAGTGAAAAAGAAGAAGAAGAAGAAGACAGGTATCAGCTGTAGCTAAGTACCTACTGGCTTATACAGCTCAGTTGAGGGCAGTCTTACCAATTCTTTGGGAATTTTGCACATCTGCCCATGCTAGGAATGCTGCTTCCCTCTGAAGAGTGCTAGCATATTGGTCGGAAAGCAGAGAAGGTCTTCAGAAAACGAATGCATTCCTTCACCAAAGGAATGTATTTCGCACATTAACAGATAATTCATACATATATATGTCTCGGTAAGGTTCAATGACAGAACCCCATTTAAAGGGACTAAGTCTTTTATTTTTCAATATTAAAATTAAAATGTTTATCTATGCATACCATTTATTAAAACAGAGATTCTGTGAACATGGGTGGAAGGTCATGGAAATGGGAAGATAATTTGTGCTGTTGTAGAGATGAGATCTTTTATATTTAGTGTTGGATATGTTACCAAATACACAATTTAACACTGAAAATTGTTTTAACTTTTTATTCTTGGTGCCTGTTAAGCCTGTCTAGCTAACTAGATCACTGCAATATAATTTTATCAAACACTTAAGCATTTTAATAATTTTTAAAATTTGGTCTGTGATACAGTTGAGCATCTCACTTTGGTTTTCTTAGTTAGCATTTCTTGAGTGAAGTATCAGAGCCCATTAGTGTATATGATTATTTGCATACATATAAATCATTCCTGTGTTGGAATAATTTGTACTTACCAGGTTTATTTTTTATCCACAAAATACCCTTTGTTCAAAATATTCTTTTTCTTGAGCCAAAAATTTGTTTTTAACTCAGTTTTTCTTAATCTTCATGTAGAGTCCTGCCTTATTTTGAATGTTCTTATTTTGAATTAGAAGGTGGAAGCAGGAGTACCTGTCACAGTTCCCTGGAGTCAACTCCCTGCTCTGAGTTTCCTGGGGACAGTCCTCAATCCTTGAACGCAGACTTGCTGTCCGTGAGCTCAGGTGTTCTGGGCAGTAGTGCGGATCACTTGAGCACAGAGTCTCCTGACCAAGAAAGCAACCTCAGTGGTGAGATGAATGGTATCTTGCAAAAAAATACTGAGCCTGAAACATTTAGTGTCCTAGCAGTACCTGACTCTGCTCCTGTCTTAGTGGATGAAGAAAGTGAGATTAGAACTGAAATTCTACACTGCAACCATGCACGTGGGCTGGAGCCACTTGGTGGAATATTGAGTTTACCTTTGCTCCCTAGGGGAGATGTAGAAGGTGATGATGTCACAGAGCTGGAAGAGGAACCTTGTCCTGCACATGGTGGACCAAATAGCAAACAGTTACCCTTCCAAGAACAGGAGCACTCTGCTGAGTCCCATGACGGGGAGGGTGTGGAGTCCAAAAATCCCCAAAGCACTTTTTCAGAAGCCTCCCTTTTAGACTCACTCATGGTGCCTTCCAGCCTCACCTGGGTCCCAGCTGCTGAGCATGAACAGTGGCTGCCTGGAACTAGAACTAGAACTGATGAAGGCAGTGCTGAGGAGCCCAGCAAGGAGCACGATATCCTAACCACTGTGGGGGCCCCTGGCCACCTTGGCTCAAAACCCTGGCATACTGTCACTGACAGTGACAGAGGTCAGGAAGAAATGTCCACTTGTGAATGTGATTTGGGGGGCATGGGAGGACAGTTAACTCCAATCTCTGCATTGGTGGCCTGTACCCATGAACCTTGGCTTGAGTACCCCTCACAAGATCAGACATTGACATCCAGTGATGAGGAGGACATTTATGCCCACGGGCTTCCATCTTCAGCCTCAGAGACAAGTGTGACAGAACTTGGAGCTAGTCACTCCTTGCAGGACCTAAGCCAGCCAGGAGCAGATGACATGGGACTGCTTAAATCAGATCAGGTATGTGGATCGGCTTAGGCAGTGGGAAATGTAGTATCTAAGGCTTCTTTCTTTCTTAAGGGGAATGATTAGCAAGACTGATTATTTTCCTTCTTATGAAAAGAAATTATATTCTCATTGAAAAATCTATAGGTCAAATTTTTGTATGTGTATTTGGTTTTTATTTTTTTGAGACAGAGTCTCATTGTGTTGCCCAGACTAGAGTGCCGTGGCATCACCCTAGTTCATAGCAACCTCAAACTTCTGGGTTCAAACAGTCCTGCCTCAGCCTCCCAAGTAGATGGGACTACTACAGGCATCCACCACAATGCCCAGCTAATTTTTTCATTCTTAGTAGATACAGGATCTTACTCTTGCTCAGGCTGGTCTCAAACTCCTGAGCTCAAGGGAATCTGCCTGCTTCGACTTCCCAGAGTGCTAGGATCACAAGCATGAGCTGCCATACTTGGCCTGTTTGGTTTTTATTTTTAGAGACGGGATGTCATTCTTTTGCCCAGTTGGAGTGCAATGGTGAAATCATAGCTCACTACAGTGTAAGTTCCTGAGCTCAAACAATCCTCCCACCTCAGGAGGTGAGAGTCTAGGTGTACACCATCATACCCAGATAATTTTTTTAAACTTTTATTGTGGTGGGCCAGGT
Source organism: Arctocebus calabarensis (assembly GCA_963573935.1). Classification (NCBI taxonomy): domain Eukaryota; kingdom Metazoa; phylum Chordata; class Mammalia; order Primates; family Lorisidae; genus Arctocebus; species Arctocebus calabarensis. Next base: position 3,381 of record CAUYON010121962.1, read on the forward strand.
GTGGTGACTCACACCTATAAATCTAGTACTCTGGGAGGCTGAGGCAGGAGCCTCAGGAGTTAGTTCAGAAGTTACTCTACTAAAAATAGAAAAATAAGCTGAGCATGGTGGTACATTCCTATAGTCCCACCTACTAGAGAGGCTGAGGCAGGAGGATTGCTTGAACTCAGAAATTTGAGGTCGCAGTGAGCTAGGCTGACTCTCATGCCATGGCATTCTAGCCTGGGCAGCAGAGCAAGATTGTCTCAAAAAAATTTTGTGTGGAGTCCACTACCCACTTTATCAGCAAAAGCTGAATTTACCTGGGACTATCTCAGAAAACCAGTGGCAGAGGACTATCAGTGGAGTAGAGAAACCTCTGAACAATTTTAAGACTGAGACTGCTGTTGCTATTATTTTTTTATTTTTTATTTTCCATGTGACCATCCTGGCAGTGGTATGAGACTCCTCAAATGAACATCTCTGAGGAACCGTCAGCGCAAACAGGGCAATTTCCAGAACTGTTGTCTACTCCACCACTGAACTGCAGCCCAAGGCTCCCCTGAAAGCTGTGTGGGAGCCATGTTTGGGGTATCTAGTCTTCAGTGACTTCTCCCAGCCCACATCATTAGGAGATAATTAACTGTTCCCGAGCGCTTTATATTAAAGAAAAATATATTTTTAATGTGCTTTCTAAAGCAAGTAATTATAATTGGATGTTTTTGGTTTCAAAACTATATTTTGACATTTCCTGCTAATTGTCAATGTAAACTGTGGGTTACAACTGTGTACTTAAGCCAAATACCTTTCCCCATGTGTCTCACTGGATTCTCTCATACTAACATTGTATGAAACTTGGTCAGCTCTTACCATGTGCAGATGCCTTGCTAAGCACTTTATGAGTTCAACTCATTTATTTCTCTAAAAAAAGCAAACTATGAAATAAATAGTGTTGTCCCCATTTTATAGGGAGGAAATTGAGGCCCAGAACAGTTCAGTGGTTTGTGCAAGGTCACATAGCAAGTGAGAGGCAGAGCAGGCCCCAGGACCCCCTCTCATACTCTGTGCTGTTGTGCCTCAAAAGTGAAAACTACTGCTTCTTTTGAGCAAAATGCCAGGAGGTTGGGCTTTTGTTCAGTCATCCTGTTCAGCTCATCTGTTCAACCCAGTGGTTCTTGAGTGCCCTCAATTGTCAGGCTCTATGTTTTTGCTGAGGATACCACAGTGCAGATGGCAGCCAGTTGTGGATCCTATCTTTGTGAGCCTCAGAGTCTCTTGGAGCCAGATACATACTCAGGTCATTGCCATTGAGTGGGACTCAATGCGGATACTGAGCCAATGACAGGCATCAGCCAGACAGATATGAGATAGGGTATTGAGGAGAAGACTTTACTTAGGTGTAAGGAATCCTGGCCCTTTGAGGAAGACTTCTCCCGAACTTTCTCTCCCTCCAGAGAGCTGGAAAGCCAAAAAAAATTGTGGACATTTTTTTTCCTGAGGAGGAGGAAGAAGGAATAAGGATTGCCATAGGAACAAGGCCGGATTGAGAGGGGTTGGACACTATTCTCTTTGAAGCATTTAACTTCTATATGGGTATTTGTGCAAATACATTGATTTTCTTTGAAGTTGTAAAAATTATTAAAGTATAGAAACTTTATTTAGCTTTGATTTTAAGAAGAATCCTAGCAATGAAACCCTAGTCTACAAAATTCAGACAGTGTCTGAGCCAAGCTCCTAGCAACCTTTGCTATACACCTTGCCATGTTTCTGATTGGAACAGTGCTCAGAAAAACATGGGAAAGGTCCAGGCATGATGGCTCATGACTGTAATCCTAGCACTGTGGGAGGCCAAGGCAGGTGGATGGCTTACACTCAGGAGTTCAAGAACCGACTGAGCAAGAGCCAGGTCTCTAAAAATAGTCAGGTGTTGTGGTGGATGCCTGTAGTTCAGATAGTCAGGAGGTTGAGGCAAGAGGATCACTTGAGCCCAAGAGTTTGAGGTTGCTGTGAGCTGTGACACCAGGGCACTCTACCCAGGATGACAAAATGAGACTCTGTCTCAAAAAAAGAAAAAATAATAGTGAAAACTAGTGGTGGTATTGCTTCTTCAATGAGTCTGTAACGATCAGACTACAGAGATTTACTTGCACACAGAAGTTAAAGAGCACACCTCTTCGTGTAAAATGAAGTATACCTGTAGAATAAAACCAGATCCTTTGTAAGGTAATACAGCACTCCAAGTAATACCTTAGGAAGGATGTTTTTATAGGACAAAGTGTTGTCTAGGGATGTTAAGGGGTCTTTATCAAGGGGACAACAGCTCCTATTTCAGAGGGTTTGTATTAGAGGGGTATCCAAAGACAGCAGGGGTATGGGGTTTCAACATGGCTTCTCAAAGATTCTTTCAGCTGTATCATTTTCTTTTTTTTTTTTTCCCAAAGGAAAAAGATTTAATATGAAACTTCAAGATTCACATCATGATAAACAATAACATTTACAAAATATCCTTTTGATGAGTTCTTCCAGCTGTATCATTTTTTGTTGATAACAGTAGAACTCACCAGGCTCTCTCCTTGTTAGTTTGCAGAAAGCTGGATGGGCTACTCGGGTCCTGGCTATGGCATACTCAGCTTGGCGGTCTCGGAGAAGTATATTTGGTGCCTGGACTACAAAGGCGGCCTATTCTGCAGTGCTCTGCCAAGCGCTGGGCTGCGCTGGCAGAAGTTTGAAGATGCAGTCCAGCAGGTGGCAGTCTCACCCTCAGGTTCGCCTCTTGGCTCCCCAATGCCCAGCTCTAGGTGCAGATATCTTTGCACTTGACTTTCCCGTGTCAGTATCAGGTTTCCACTGCTGTGCATTCAGCACACTTGCCTCTTGCCCAGGGTTTGACATCAATTCATGGTGTGAGTATTCAGTTTGAGCTTTTGTTTTTTTATTAATTGCAGTGGCAACCCATAAATATATTTTTGTGAGCTATACAAAAGTTTGAATGTTGAGGGTTTTTGGGGTTTTTTTAGGAATATTTGAATGCTAACTGCTTAAAAATATAAAATGTGTTTTTGTTTCTCAGGGTTGCTTTATAGGAAATAAACTAATGAAGACGTGCCCATGGATTTTTTGGATATATTACAATTATTTGACTGCCTTTTTAGCAATTCTTTTTTAATGAGCCATCTGCTTTGGTGCATAATCTATTCCCTGACTGTAAAAAGAAAAGTCCATTCATTCTTTCAGACCTTTATTAGGCCATTTTTAGTGAATTGGAGCTAACATTTCCTGAATGAGGTATTAGGCTGAAAGACCTCCTTTATCTAAATGGAATCATTTGTTTTTTCTTAGTGTTGGCCATTCTGTACCCATTCTAGTAGAGTTTTTGTTTTTTGGGGTTTTTTGTTTTGTTTTGTTTTTAACCTCCAAAGTAACTGGCTTACTGCAAGGAGGTTGGAGTAGAAATTAGACAAAGCCGAGTGTATGGCTTTGGGCCTGCCCTTTATAACTTTATAGTTATGTAATTTTAGTTACCGGATGAATTTCCTTTCCCTGGTCTTTGTGACTATTGAAAATATTAGTGTGTTCAGGCTGAGCACAATGGCTCTTACCTGTAATCTTAGCACTCTAGGAGGCCAAGATGGGTGAATTGCTTAAGCTCAGGAGTTCAAGACCAGCCTGAGCAAGAATGTCTCTTAAAAAATAAAAATACAGCCAGGTATTGTGGCAGGTGCCTGTAGTCATAGCTACTTGGGAAGCTGAGGCAAGAGGATTGCTTAAGCCCGAGAGTTTGAGGTTGCTGTGAGCTATGACACCATGGCATTCTACTGAGGGTGACAAAGTTAGCTTTGGTGTCATAAATAAATAAATAGTTTGTTCAGAGTTGTTATACTTTCTTTCTTTCTTTTTTTTAAGAGACAGAGTTGCATTTTGTCGCCCTCGGCAGAGTGCTGTGGCATCACAGCTCACAGCAACCTCCAGCTCCTCGGCTTAGGCGATTCTCTTGCCTCAGCTTCCCAAGTAGCTGGGACTACAGGCACCTGCCACAACACCCTGCCATTTTTTTGTTGTAGTTTGGCCAGGGCCAGGTTCAAACCCACCAGTCTCGATATATGGGGCCAGCACCCTACTCACTGAGCCACAGGAACCGCCCTATACTTGCTTTCTTTCACTGCTTTTTTGAAAGATATTTTTCCATAGAAATCAGCTGAAATAACAACCCACTCCATTAGCTGATGTTATACAATCTTGTATTTTAATTATTTTCCTGTTTCTGTCCTTTACCTTTGGGCTCCGCTCCCTAGCCATTTAGAAGAGTCAGTTCTTTCCTGGTTATATTAATTACTTTGTATTTCCAAACCATTCAGTCCCTTGTTGTGCTACTTGGAACTTTATCTTCATGAGTTTAACACTCTTAGCTGAGACGTCATCGAGAGCCCAAGGAACATGTCTTTCCTGGTGCCACATGAGTATGTGTTCAACAGACAACTCTAGTCCAGCTTGGCTGCACTCTTGGTGATTCCCTGGTGCTTCTTCCTCTTTGCCTATATCAGCCTGGGCCACAGCTTCCGTTTAAAGTGCCTACCTGTCTTCCTGTCTTCCCTTCCTCCTTCCCTGTTTTCTTTTATCTCTGCTAATCAGCATCCCTTTCTGATTGAAAACAGGCACATCCAGCTTAAATGCATCCTTTTTATCCATCTTTTCCATTTAGCTGTCCAGAAGTGCTCCCTCTTTGAATCCCTGTTTTCATTTTCTTCTAGGGCACTAGTTGTGCCTCATGATTGGGTACTTATCTCACCACACCTGATGATGTGATTATAACTCTTCTGCCCAAGTGATGAGCGCCCACTGTGCCCAGCTCTATATGCTATGTTGCTGATGTGTTCTCAGCTCTAGTCTTTGGAAAATCACTGTAAGGTAGATGTGAGCCCTACTTCACAAATGAGGAAAGTGAGGCTTGGAAACATTCAGTGACGTGACATCCAAAGCTGCACCTCTGGTAGGTGGCCTAGGGGTCAAATCAGTTGGCGTATACACCACAGAATTTGTTTTAGAAATCTCTGTCCCCCGCAGTGTCCAGAATGAAGATTTTTTTTTCCTGTAGATAATTCTAATATTTATTGGACATTGAAGAGGATTTTTATTTCCACAGGAACCCTTCTCTGGAAGATTGAACAGAAATCTAACCGAGCTTTTGCCTGTGGAAAGGTCACCATCAAGGGAAAGCGGCACTGGTATGAAGCCCTGCCCCAGGCAGTGTTTGTGGCCCTGAGTGATGACACAGCTTGGATCATCAGAACTAGCGGGGACCTGTACCTGCAGACAGGTGAGAGGCTACACTCATGGCTGCCAGCCCTAGTATCACTGCGTCTTGGTGCACCCTGATTTAGCAGAAACCTGCTTATAACAGTTGCAGTGAGTAAAAGGCAAAACAATCAGTTTAACTTAAAACAGTTCTGGATAGAGTATTTGCCATTTGAAATGTGTTAGCAGTTTCCTGCTACTGACACAAATTTAAGGTAGGATTAATAGGATTATCCTGAGCTACAGAAATAGGATTTTATTCTCCTATGGCTAACTATTGTTATATCACTTATCCTACACTATCCAATCTTAGGAAGAAAGAATATAGAAAAATGACATTTGAATCATTTCCTCCATCATAAGAGAAAAACCAGTATTACTAAAATAAATAAATAGAAAATAAAAAAATAATAAAAAGAATCATTGCCTCCTTTAAGCTTAATTGGCTGCATTTTTTTTTTCAGCCAGGTCAAAGCTTAGCTCCTATACACTTATTTACATGTGGGTCAGGAAGAAATAAGAAATAATTTGCTCTAAATAGCAGTTCAGCTTATCCTAGGAAACTGCCCTTGGGGAAGCCTTTAGCTTCTGGAAGTGGCACAGTGAGACTTGTTTATTAAAAGTAAACAGCGATGATAGTGTTTATATACTGTCAGTAAAATGGGAAATGGTTTTCCACCAGCAATGTGATTTATCAGTGTCTGAGAAGGATTATGGGGCAGGAATTCTTTTTGGTTGTCAAAAGGCCATTTTGGATTTATGCAAAGATCAATCTTCTGACCATTTAATATTGCTGATTCCAAGAGAATGTTTTAATCTCTGTTAGGAACTGTCAGCTGAGAATGATTCTTGAGATGGAAGGTCCTTGCCCAGATGTGTGAGAACCTTGAGCCCTAGTCTTCATTCTAGCTCCTATGTCTTCCTTTAAATGAAAATGGCTCTGGCAAGGCATGTGCACATCTAGCTTCCAGGACATTTGGGTTTTGGTCATGGGGAAAGCGGTTGCTTCTGGAGTAGGGGTGAGAAGAGGATAACCTCTTAATCAGTACTGTCAGAGGAATCACTGGGGCACTGATTTCAGATGAGCCTGGCCCCACCCAGACCTACTGGATTAGTCTCCAGGGGTTGGCCCAGGGATTTGTAGTTAAGTACTTCAGGTGAGTCCCACCTAGTGTAGTGTAAGGAGATATAACCCAAGGGCTGTGATCAATGCTTTGTGATTAGTGAGGCAGCAAATTTGAGTACTGAGACCTAATTACAGACTAAGGAATATGAGGTTTTTGTGACAGCTGCTCCGCCAACTTCCTTAGGAGTGGCTTTTGAGCTCATTTAAACACTCTGTACTCGGCTTGGCGCCTGTGGCTCAACAGGATGAGGTGCCAGCCACGTACACTTGAGCTGGCAGGTTCTAATCCAGCCCAGGCCCGCCAAACAACAATGACGGCTGCAACCAAAAAATGGCTGGGCGTTGTGGCGGGTGCCTGTAGTCCCAGCTACTTGGGAGGCAGGCAGGAGACTCGCTTGAGCCTAGGAATTGGAGGTTGCTGTGAGCTGTGATGCCACAGCATTCTATCCAGAGCTTGAGGCTCTGTCTCAAAAAATATATAAAAATAAAAGGGCGGCGCCTGTGGCTCAGTGAGTAAGGCGCCGGTCCCATGTGCCGGAGGTGGCAGGTTCAAACCCAGCCCCGGCCAAAAACTACAAAAAAAAAAATAAATAAATAAACACTCTGTACTGACAGGCCACAAAGAGGCGAGGGGAAGAGCACTGGATGTGGGAGTCAGGGACCTTAAGCTCTGACCCTGCCATAGCCTTGCATTGTGATGGACCTCAGACTTCAACTGGGAAATTCAGATTTTCATTTTAGCAGTAGAAGATTGGCCCAGGTTAAAGCAGACCGGAGGGGCTGTTGTGTTGGACTCTCTCTACAGGGATGGCTGGTGAGCTCCCTCTGCTCCCTGAGGTTATGAGGGTCACTGCCTGAGGGTGGGAAAGGGCTGGGTTGTTTGTAGCCTTAGGGTTTGTTGGCTGCTCTCCTGCTCTTGGCTTTCATGTTCTCTCAGAACTTCTTAATCTACTTTGGGACACTGGAATATTCTGAGTCGTTATGTTTTCAGCTTTCAGTGTCCAGAACTGCTTCAAATAGATGTTATAACTGCTTAGAAAAAGCAGTTATTGTTATGAAAGAACATAAGTATCAAAACAAAGAAAAAGAAGCCAACAACAGAGTCAAAATGAGATGTGAAGTCCTGGTTTCCTGATTGTGTGTCTTTGGGGTCGTCTTCCCACCTTCCTGGCAGGTCTTAGCGTGGATCGCCCCTGCGCCAGAGCCGTAAAGGTTGACTGTCCCTACCCGCTGTCCCAGATCACAGCCCGAAACAGCGTGGTGTGGGCGCTGACGGAGCAGAGGGCCCTCTTGTACCGGGAAGGTGTGAGCAGCTTCTGTCCAGAAGGGGAGCAGTGGAAGTGTGACATCATCAGGTACCCGCATGGGCAAGGACATCTGCAGCAAGTTATTTGTTCCTCTCATCACTCTTGTCAGCTTGACTCTTTGTAAGGCACCATGTGAGCTGTTTCTGGGCAAATCCAGTCCCCTGAAGGTTCTCTGGTAATAGCATTCTCTTGAATCCAGAGCCGACTTCAGCAGCCTAGTCTTAGAGACACTTTGTCTGCCTCACCACCACCTGGGTGCTGGATCAGAGCTCAGTTTAAAAAATGCTGCTGCCCTCCATATAATCCAGAATATCATAGAGCTCTGAGCCTCACCTCCTGGGCTCTATTCAGACTCCCCATTGTTGGATAGTTTCTGTTTAGAGTCTATGATGACTTAGACCCACATATTTTTCTTTATTTCTGTCCTAGTCAATTGAAATTGATTTCTGAGTTGTAATATATTAGCATTTTTACCATTCAATATTTTAGTTACAGAATTGCCATCAAATCATTTTACTAATATTGAAGTATTAATAATCCTTAGATAAACTAGATTAAGGTATTCTTGGTTTAAATTCAATGACCTGATACATTTTTAGTGAATACCTGTTTAAGCCAGCACTATCCTGGGAGCTGGGTGTGCCAAGATGACTGGGACTAAGCCCTGCCCTAACTATTCCTTAGTATCAAGGGGAGCCACATGCCCAGTAAGGACCAGAGGGTATAGATGATTCTAAATAAGAGTATAGAGCACGAAGCGCCAAAAGAGGTGGGGACTCCAACTGCAGAGGTCACAAAGGCCGCATACAGAGTGGACCCTCAATGGAGCCGTGAAGCTGAGGAAGACTTCCCCAGATGGAAGGAGAGGAAGGCAATACTTGGTAGAGAGGGAAGCATCTGCACAATTCAGCCTGGCATGTTGGGGGAAATTTGCAGTTGCTCCTTTGGTAAAGAAGGGACTAAAGAGATGGCACCCATAGGCCTTAAATTCCTTTTGTGCCTACTTTCTTTTTTCTTGTATTTTCTTGAGAGAGTTCCCTTCCATTCTGGGTCATCAGCATGTCTTTCAGAACCTACCACACATTTAATCAATTTATACTGCACGGTAATTTAACTCACACTCAAACTTCCTTCCTGGCACTTGATGATCCACTCCTTGTGAGGAGAGTCACGATCCTTTTCCCACACCATGCCCTCCAGTAGACACACTGTGCCACAGTTTTAGACCCGCTAGGCATGCTGTGTGTGGGTACTGACTCCCATGTTCTTTTCCTTGTTTTCAGTGAAAGGCAGGCTTTAGAGCCTGTCTGCATAACTCTTGGAGATCAGCAGACTCTGTGGGCCCTGGACATCCATGGAAACCTGTGGTTTAGAACTGGCATTATTTCAAAGAAGCCCCAAGGAGATGATGACCATTGGTGGCAAGTAGGTTTTCAGTTCCGTGGCCACATGCCAGGTTTCTTCCTTGTTTGGCAGAGGGGGGGGGGGTCCATTCCACTTTTCTTTTCATACCACTCTCTTTTTCTTAAAGACACTGAATTAGATCAACAGTACTCACTTTTCTTGTTTGATGGATTAGCCTTACATGTGTTTGGGTACAATAGAAACATCAAGAACTTTTCTTCACAGGAAATAACTTACAAAGCTCTCTTTACTTAAGTAATACGGATTTTTTTTTTTTTTGGTGCAATCAAAGTGGCTTTCATTCCACCTGGCATGCAGGTGAGGTGAGATTCCTGACTAGGGAGAAATCCACAGTAATACAGATTTTATTTACTTATTTATTTAGATTATATAGAAATTTGTCATTATAGGCTAAATAAACCTAGTGACATTATCTGAAGACATAGGTAATAATGATGTTTAATTCTGAACAAATGCGCTAAGAGACTAGACAATAGGTTTGAAAACCCAACCAACAATTAAATTCATCTATCTCTGAGTATTTGAAAGGCATCTAAGTAAATGTTATTTCAGCAAAGAAAGGAGAATTTTCCCACATGCTACCAGAAAAGGAAATGCTTTGAGAAATAGCATTGACAGGAGGAGAGTATAATCAAGCTAACTTCATGTGATTTGGCCCCAGCCAGAGCGGCCTAGAAATCAGTGGAGTCTCTACTTTTCACCCTTTTTGCTTCCATTAGTGTTAGCATAGCTCCCACAATCTTCCACTGTGATAGGTGAGGTTGCACTAACAGTCAACAGTTGTGAAATACGTGATGTCTCCTAAGTATTATGTCTTCATTGGTTTAGGGTTTTGTTTCATTTTGTTTTGCTTGAGACAGAGTCTTACTTTGTCACCCTTAGTAGAGTGCCATGGTGTCATAACTCATAGCAACCTCAAACTCTTGGGCTCAAGTGATTCTCTTACTTTAGCTTCCCAAGCAGCTGAGACTACAGGTGTGCCCCATAATGCCTGGCCTCTCTTTTTAGAGATGGAGTCGCTCTTGTTCAGGCTGGTCTCAAACCCATGAGCTCAGGCAATCCACCCACGTCAGCCTTTTAGAGTACTAGGATTACAGGTCGAGCCAATGTACCCGGCCCCTTGTTTTGTTTTTTGTGAGATAGGGGCTCACTCTGCTGCCCAGGATAGAGTGCCCTGGCATTAGCCTAACTCACAGCAACCTCAAACTCCTGGATTCAAGGGATCCTCCTGCCTAAACCTCCTGGATAGCTAGGACTACAGGAGCCTGCCACAATGCCTGGTTAATTTTTAGCAGAGACAGGGTCTTGCTTTTTGCTCAGGCTGGTCTCAAACTCCTGAGCTCAAGGGATCCTTCTGCCTTAGCCTCTCAGAGTGCTAGGATTGTAAGTGTGAGCCATTACACCTGGCCTTCATTGCTTCAAGTTTTATTTATTGGACTTGCCTTGTTAAAGACTTTTTCTTGTATTGGCTATTCTTAGGTCTTTCAGATGAGAATAGAAAACTAAGTTGTATTTGCTTTTTGATAAATAGGTGTATTGTATACATATGTCTCTAATATACTAGGTAATATTTGATAAAGTTATACAAATGATTTTAAAATACCTTCTGTACACTTAAACAACCATATATATGTAGACCTATGTATATATATGTGTACTAAATTGTTTTTAAGTAGAAAGAAGAAAATTAAATATTGTTTATCATAATATTAAGAACATTATCTTTGGAGAAATTTGGCAGAACCATCTATTAGGTACTTGGAAGCAGATTTTTTTTTTTTTTTTGAGACAGAGTCTCACTATGTCATCCTTGGTAGAGTACCGTGGTGTTCCAGCTCACAGCAACCTCAAACTCTTAGGCTTAAGCAATTCTCTTGCCTCAACCTCCCAAGTAGCTGAAACTACAGGCACCCATCACAACATCTGGCTGTTTTTTGTTGCAGTCATCATTGTTGTTTAGCTGGCCCAAGCCAGTTTCGAACCTACCAGCCTGGGTATATGTGGCCGGCCCTATAACCACTGTGCTGTAGGCACCAAGCCCACAGATTTATTTTAAATGCTATAAGATTGATTTATTTATAGTGTTAGAGCCAGTGTTATATTTGACTGCAAAACCTTTCTTTTCTTTCTTTTAATTTTTGTCCAGCTTATCTGCACATCTTGAGTGATAGTGCTGAGTCTGTCAGACTTTGTGTGTGGCCTTGGCAGAGTCACTGCTCCCAATGGTGAGCTGAGTGCCAACCCAAGTGCAGAGCTCTTGAGCTGTCTGTCACAGATCCTGTGCTGCAAGTCTCCAAGAGGCGCTATAGTGTGCCCAAGTCTCCAGAATGTCCTTTCCTTGGCATTCAGGCTGAGACCCCCATGAGAGAGCAAAATGGGGCTTCAGGCTCTGCAATGAGACATGGGGGCCCAATGAGGTTAAAGCCTTGGCATAAACTTCACTTAGGGTGGTGATCTTCACTTAGTTCGCAGTCAGTGTGAACCCTTCCAAAGACCAGAAGGGGCAGGGCAGTAAAGTACTGACTTGTATAGTAATTTCCTTTTTATTTGTTTTTTGTTTATTATAAATTAGTTTTGCAATTTGATGCAACATGTCTTCATTCGTGAAGTGGGAATAGGGCCTGCATGGGGTTGTCCATGAGTACAATATTTATGCTAGTGATGTTCTCTGTGATCAAACACAGCATTGCAGAAATTTGAATGACAGTCATGCAGAATCAGATTTTGGCTCATCTTACAAAGAACTTCCTTACTATCAGAGGTGCCTAACAAGGGAGAAGTTTCTCTCAAGGGAGATGATTGGAGAAGTCTCTCTGGAGGTGTTTTTACAGATGCTTTTCAGGAACATTATAGAAGTGGTTGATGCATTTGAGCTAGGGTTAGATTTTAGATGCCCAGGATGGTTCTATTTTTATGCTATTGACATGGCATTATTAGTAGTAGTCCCAAATTAGGTCATAAATTAGTTCACCCTACTTGCCATACCTTTTTAAACCCCTATTATGATTCTAAATATTATATCCTGTTTTCCACTAGAAATACCTGAATTTAAAAGCACAGTTGTTCTTATTCTGATTAGAATGAAAGATTGTTTAGAAGGAGCACAAGGGAGTGATATTTAATCACAAAAACAACACATTTTTATAACAAGTTCATATAATGGGTTATATATAAATATAAAAGTGTGTAAAATTAGAATATTTTCTTCCATTTCTTTGAATCCAGCCCTCAGAAAGATTTATAGTTAGCAATTTGGTGGTATCCTGCTAAACTTGCTTTAGTGTCTTCACATATGCACCAGTACACAGTTTGTGTCTGAGTATTTGATCATCTTGTTTACTAGAAATTCAGAAGTATGGAGACAAACCTAGAACCCTCCCTCAAAGGCAGAGAGCAGGCACTTGTGACTGAGCTGATAGCAAGGTTTCTATTCATCTACTTCCAGGTGAGCATCACAGACTATGTAGTGTTTGACCAGTGCAGCTTGTTCCAGACAATAATCCACGCCACACACTCAGTGGCCACAGCAGCCCAAGCACCTGTAGAAAAGGTAGCAGATAAACTGCGCATGGCATTTTGGTCTCAGCAGCTTCAGTGCCAGCCGAGCCTTCTAGGAGTCAATAACAGCGGTGTCTGGATCTCCTCAGGCAAGAATGAATTCCATGTTGCTAAAGGAAGTCTCATAGGTAGGTGAATTGCTTTAATTTTTACATTGGCTTTATAGGCAGCTTTACTTTAAAGTCAGCATTGAAAGAAAAGCTTCAAGATAACTTGAAAGGACAATTTAGTGCCAGTGGTATAAAATGTCTATAATGGAGGAACTTGTTATACTTTTTTGTTTTTTCTTTTTTTTGTAGAGACAAAGTCTCACTTTATCGCCTTCAGTAGAGTGCCGTGACATCACACAGCTCACAGCAACCTCCAGCTCCTGGGCTCAGGTGATTCTCTTGCCTCAGCCTCCCGAGTAGCTGGGACCACAGGTGTCTGCCACAACGCCCGGCTATTTTTCTGTTTTTGCAGTTCCCCAAGGCCGGGTTTGAACCCGTCACCTTTGGTATATGGGGCCAGCGCCCTACTTGATGAGCTTCAGGCACTGCCCCGCGGTGCTCATTATACTTTATGAGTAGTTTCTTCCTTTGTTTTTTTTTTTTTTTTTTTGAGACAGAGCCTCAAGCTGTCACCCTGGATAGAATGCTGTGGCATCACAGCTCACAGCAACCTCCAATTCCTGGCCTCAAGCGAGTCTCTTGCCTCTGCCTCCCAAGTAGCTGGGACTGCAGGCGCCCGCCACAACTCCTGGTCATTTTTTGGTTGTAGCCGTCATTGTTGTTTGGCGGGCCCAGGCTGGATTCGAACCCGCCAGCTCAGGTGTACGTGGCTGGCGCCTTAGCCCGTTGAGCCATAGGCACCGAGCC
>CAUYON010121963.1:0-15639 GCA_963573935.1 Arctocebus calabarensis
TTGTGACCTAGGATGTGATCAATTTTGGAGTATGTTCCGTGAGCTGATGAGAAGAATGTGAATTCAGTTTTGTTGGGATGAAATGTTCTGTAGATGTCTGTTAAATCCAGATGTTGAATGGTTAAGTTTAAATCTAAAATTTCTTCGCTTAGCTTCTTTCTGGAGGATTTATCCAGCACTACTAAATGGGTGTTAAAATTTCCAACTACTCTTGAGGTGGAGGTAATCAAGTTGCTCATGTCTGTTAGAGTTTCTCTTATAAATTGAGGCACATTCTGGTTGGGGGCATAAATATTAATAATTGAAATCTCTTCCAATTTAGAAGTACCTTTAACAAATATGACGTGTCCATCCTTATCCTTCCTTATTTTGCTTGGTTTAAAGCCTATTGTATCTATGAACAGGATTGCAACCCCTGCTTTTTTCTGCTTTCCATTTGCCTGGAGTATAGATGACCCTCCCTTCACCTTGAGTCTATATTTATTTTTTAAGGTAAGATGAGAATCTTGTATTCAGCAGATATCTGGCCTGAGTTTTTGTATCCAGTCATCCAACCTATGCCTCTTTAGAGGACAAGCTAAACCATTCACATTAATTGAGAATATTTATAAGCCTTTCGAAAGTCCAGTGGACATTTTTAATCCTTTCATGAATGTGGAAGTTGGAATTTGGTCAAAAGTTTCTGAGTGGGTTTACTTTTGTAGTGCAGGATTGTGCTGGTCATTATGGAAGATAGGTCTGAGAATATCCTGGAGAGCTGGTTTAGTTATGGCAAATTTCTTCAACATGTGGATGTCATTAAAGTATTTAATTTTTCCATCATAAATGAAACTCACTTTAGCTGAATATAGGATCCTGGGTTGAAAGTTATTTTGAATTAGGAGATTAAAAGTTGGTGACCATCCTCTTCTACCTTGAAAAGTTTAAGCACAGAGATCTGCATTTATTCTACAGCTCTGCAAACCTTCCTCAAGAAAACAGAAAGAAAGGAAGCTAACGACTTAATGGGATATCTTTAGCAACTGGAGAAGGAAGAATATTCCAACCACAAACCCAGCAGAAAAAAAGAAATAACCAAAATTAGAGCAGAATTAAATGAAATTGAAAACAAAAGAATTATACAACAGATCAATAAATCAAAAAAGTTGGTTTATTGAAAAGGTCAATAAAATAGATAAACCTTTGGCTAACCTAACTAGGAAAAAAGAGTAAAATCTCTAATTTCATCAATCAGAAATGGTAAAGACAAAATAACAACGGACCCCTCAGACATTCAAAATATCCTTAACGAATATTACAAGAAACTTTACTCTCAGAAATATGAAAATCTGAAGGATATTGACCATACTTAGAAGCTCGCCACATACCAAGACTTAGCCAGAATGAAGTGGAAATGTTGAACAGGCCTATATCAAGTTCTGAAATAACATCAACTATACAAAATCTCCCTAAAAAGAAAAGCCCAGGACCAGATGGCTTCATTTCAGAATTCTACCAAATCTTTAAAGAAGAACTAGTACCTATATTACTAAACCTCTTCCAATATATAGAAAAAGAAGAAATACTTCCCAACACATTCTATGCAGCAAACATCACCTTATCTCTAAACCAGGGAAAGACCCAACAAGAAAAGAAAATTATAGACCGATATCACTAATGTATATTAATGCATAAATATTCAACAAGGTCCTAACAAACAGAATCTAACAACACATCAAACAAATTACACACCATGACCTAGTGGGCTTTATCCCTGGGTATCAAGGCTGGTTCAATATATGTAAATCTATAAATGTAATTCAGCACATAAACAAATTAAAAAACAAAGACCATATGATTCTCTCCATTGATGCAGAAAAAGCTTTTGACAATATCTAGCATCCCTTCATGATAAGAACACTTTGAAAAATTGGTATAAAAGGGGCATTTCTTAAACTAATACAGGCCATCTACAGCAAACCCACAGCCAATATCATATTGATTGGAGTTAAATTGAAATCATTTCCACTTAGATGAGGAACCAGGCAAGGTTGCCCATTATCTCCTCTGATCTTGAAAATTGTAATGGAATTTTTAGCTATTGCAAATAGGGAAGAAAAGGCAATCAAGGGTATCCACATAGGGTCAGAAGAGATCAAACTTTCACTCTTTGCAGATGATATGATTGGATATCTGGAAAACACCAGGGATTCTAATACAAAACTTTTAGAAGTGATCAAGAAATACAGCAAGGTCTCAGGCTACAAAATCAACACCCATAAATCTGTATCCTTTATATATACCAACAATAGCCAAGCCGAAAAAACAGTCATAGACTCCATTCCTTTCAACGTAGTGCCAAAGAAGATAAAATATTTGGGAGTTTACCTAACAAAGGATGTGAAAGATCTCTATAAAGAGAACTATGAAACTTTAAGAAAAGAAATAGATAAAGATATTAACAAATGGAAAAACATACCATGCTCATGGCTGGGAAGAATCAACATTGTTAAAATGTCCATACTACCCAAAGAAATATATAATTTTAATGCAATTCCTATTAAAGCTACATTTTAAAGATCTTGAAAAAAACAATACTTTGTTTTATATGGAATCAGAAAAAACCTGAATAGCCAAGACATTACCCAGAAATAAAAACAAAGCAGGAGAAATCATGCTAATAGACCTGAGACTCTACTATAAATCAGTAGTGATCAAAACAGCATGTTACCTGCACAAAAACAGAGAGGTAGATGTTTGGAACCAGTATAGAGAACTAAGAGATAAAACCAGCTACTTACCATTACTTGATCTTTGACAAGCCAATTAAAAACATTCAATGGGGGAAAAGACTCCCTATTTAACAAATGGTGCTGGGTGAACAGGCTAGCAACCTGTAGATGATTGAAACTGGAACACACCTCTCACCATTAACTAAGATAGACTTTCACTGGATTAAAAATTTAAACTTAAGACATGAAAATGTAAAAATTCTAGAAGAAAGTTCAGGGAAAACTCTTGAAGGAATCGGCTTGGGCGAATATTTTATGAGGAGGACTCCCCAGACAATGAAGCAGTATCAAAAATACACTACTAGGACCTGATCAAACTAAAAAGCTTCTGCACAGCCAAGAACATAGTAAGAATAGCAAGCAGACAGATGTCAGAATGGGAGAAGATATTTGCAGGTTATGCCTCCAACAAAGGTTTAATAATAAGAATCCACAGAAAACTCAAATGTATTAGCAAGAAAAGAAGTGATCCCATCTCAGGTTGGGCAAAGGACTTGAAGAGAAACTTATCCAAAGAAGACAGGCACATGGCCTACAGACACATGAAAAAATGCTCACCATACTTAATCATCAGATGAATGTAAATCAAAACTACTTTGAGATCTCACCTAATTCCAGTAAGATTAGCCTACATAACAAAATCCCAAATCCAGAGATGTTGGCATGGATGTGGAGAAAAGGGAACACTTCTACACTGCTGGTGGGAATGCACACTAATACATTCCTTTTGGAAGGCTGTTTGGAGAATACTTTAGAGATCTAAAAATAGACTGCTATTCAATCCTATAATTCCTTTACTAGGTATATACCTAGAAGACCAAAAATCACATTATAATAAAGACATCTATACCAGAATGTTCATTGCACCCCAATTCATAATTGCTAAATCATAGAAGATGCCCAAATGCCCATCGACCCACAAATGGATTAATAAATTGTGGTACATGTATACCATGGAATATTACACAGCCTTAAAGAAAGAGACTTTACCTCTTTCATGTTTACATGAATGGAGCTGGAACATATTCTTCTTAGCAAAGTATCTCAAGAATGGAAGAAAAACTTTTGAATGTACTCATGCCTACTATGAAGCTAATTTATAGCTTTCATATATATGAAGGCTGTAACCCAACTATAGTCCAGAAATATGGGGAAAGAGGTTAGGGAGGGAAGGGGAGGGGCAAGGTTGGGGTGGAGGGGAGGTCATTGGTGGGGCCACATCTTAGAAGGGTACAGGTGAACCCTTCTAAAGGTGCATCTTAGAAGGGTACAGGTGAACCTTACTAAATGCAGAATACAAATGTCTTCATACAATAACTAAAAAAATGCCATGAAGGTTGTGTTAATCAGTTTGATGAAAATAGTTCAGATTGTATATGAAACCAGCACATTGTACCCTTTGATTGCAGTAATGTACACAGCTATGATTTAATAATAATAAAAAAATAAAATAAAATAAAAAATATTTCCTTCAATTCTAGGAAACATTGAATTTGTCTTGGATAATGTCCTCTCTATCTGATTCTATTTCTGGGCATAGTTTTAATTTGATTTTAGACCTCCTGGATGAAAATTACCTTTTTTCCTGTTTTGTGTGTTTGTTCTACTCTCTTACTCTCTGTGAAATTGCCTTATCTTTACCCCCTTGCTTTTTCACCTAGTTTTTTTTGTTATGAATTTCTAGAGACTCTTATGTTCCGTGTTATTGTTCTTCAGCACTTCCTATAGAATTTTACACTACAACAATGTTCTCCAATATGTCCTATGCAATAGAGTAGCCACTTACAATGAAATGTTTAATTTTATTTAATTTTGCTTCTTTTAAATTTCAATAGTCATTTATAGCAGGTGGGTATCATGTTAGAGTAACATATCCATGTTATTATCCAAGTATTATATACATGAGGAATCTTAAAATATTCTTTTGAATTTCTTATTTTCCTCTCTGCTCTTTCAATGTGCTTATTTCTGTTTGTTTTGGTCTTCCCTTCATGTGATAAAATATTTTGATATGTTTACTGACCCTGAGCTGTCTGTTCATGTATAATGGCAGGGTGTTGAGATGACTGTAAGTTCTGTGCAAATGAGACTTGACTTTTCATCATCAGATACACGCGATGTGATCTGGCTGCCTCTTTTTGAGGATTTCACTCACAGTAGTATCTTTAAGTGTTTTTCTTGATCTAGTATATGCTACCTAAGAAGAGAGTTTCAGAATCCTGAAGAGAAGCATAAATGTGCTGTGTCGATCCTGGGACCAAGCAGAGGAGAAAGGCTGGATTTCAACTCCATTTCTTTATGCAAAATTTCACTTCCTTTGTTGTTTTTAGTACTGTACCAACTCCCTCAATTATCCTTGGTGCCCTTATTGACATACTTTATTTTACCCAATTAAAAGAAATCATTTCATCTTACAATTTGATGGGATGAAAGAGAGAGACAGAGAGTTGTTCAGCTGCAGGAACTGGAGGAGGGAATCAATATGAGGATGCTGCCCTTTCCTATAGAGGCTTTCAATCCATCCTCTCCTCCCACCTCCACTTTCAGAGGTCTCTTCGGCTGAGCATTCTTGGGAGATTTCCAATCTCTAGAGTAATCAAAGTTCCTTTTCAGTTTCTCCACTGAGGGCTTTAGATTCTGTTTTGTCAACTAAATGAATTGCTACTTATCTTCATTTTCTAGCCTCCATTTGTTTCTGTCTTCTCTCCTATTCTCCTTATTTTGCAGATTTATGCTTCATTTTAGTTTTAACACCTACCGTCATTTCATTTGTCTTTCTGGAGTGAAAGGAATAAAATATTTTTTCATCATACTGCCTTTAAGGACTTACTAGATTCTTTGAACACATTATTCCAGTCAGTGCTCCCAACAAAGAGAAGATAACTATATAATCTCCATTAAGATGAAACCAAAGCTCAAATGTGCAAGCAATTTCAACAAGCCACATGCATCACTACATTTAACTCTCTCATCTGTCTTATAATGTTTCCACACTATTCTGGTGCATAAGGTCACAATACCAGATAATCTCTGTTACTGATATGTCAATTTGGAAATACACATCTTTTTAAAATATTATAATCAAGATGCTTCCAAATTTAGCATGGCAATTACTAGAATCTAATGGTGATTTCACCAGAATAGGCGGCCTTACTGCAAGTCTGCAGATATGCCACTGAGTTCTACCATGGGTTTCTCACTCATAACCTAGAGGCAGGATAGCACTGAGACCAAGATGGTTCTTTACTTTGTTACTATCATTTGTTTGATTCTGTTAGCCAGGCCTGTGATTTTGTTCTCTTACCTCTCTTTGCTGACAGCCTTGGGGGAGGAAGTGCAAACACCATGAGTGACATGTTTATTTATGTACCTCATCTGGGACGACACCATGACAAGCAGCAGGGATGTATTTTTTTCAAGCAGATTTTTGGCATTGCTTCTCAGCTTCTTATTATGAGGTGATTGAGTTTACTGCATTTTTTAGTTATATTTGAATGCCTAATAATCCCACAACACATTAACTATAATTTGTGAATTATATCCATCTTCTGAGAGTGCATCACTTTATATCTCTTAATAAAATGATTCATGTGAATCTACCTGTATCACAGGCTTCTGAGATTTTATTACCAGGCAGGTGACCATGATCATCATCATTTGACTTTTTTAGGCTCCTCTGAAAACATCTTAATATTTCTTATACCCCTTTGAATCTCAACACTTTGGCCCTCTGGGATTGCCCTTGTGAGTCCTCAAAATCGTGGTAGTCTGGCTGTCACCTGAAATTCTGCATGTCTAAAGCTAAGCTCATCATCTGTATTCCTCTTGACCCATGCACAAAGCTTTCCCTTAGGATCTCTTTCTCAGTTAGCAGGACTGATACCCTTCTTGTTTTCTTGTATAGGAATATTGGGTCATCTTCATCTCTCCCTTTCTGATATCTTCCCCAGTGAATCATTGCCAAATCCCATTAATTCTACCTTGTCTCCTCAGTGAAATAATAGGCTCTTACCACTTCTGTCCTGAACTATTACTAGTGTTCTTACTTTTGGTCTGTTGGTCCCTGGCTCGGATTTTGCCATGTAACTGATACACAAGTTTATTACTAAAAAGTCGAGAAACACACAAAGAAAAAAGCAGAAGGTTGAAGCAAATTTTAATCCCATATCTATGGTTGGAGATAATCATTGTCATAATTTTGGTTATATCCTTGCAGATAAGGATGAATATGAGTATGAATATAATATGTGACACCTGTGATATATATTTATCATGTTGTTTTTGTCACTTTGGGCTGCTATAACAAATTACCATAGACTAGGCAGCTTAAACAATATTTATTTCTCACAACTCTAGAGGCTAGGAAGTCCAAGATTAATGTGTCTAGAGATCTGGTGCTGGTGAGGGCAGAAGGATCTTTCCTTGCCTCTTCCAAGTTCCTGGTGGCTGCCAGCATTCCTTGGCATGTTCTCCCAGTCTCTGCCTATGTCATCACATGACCTTCTTCCCTGTTGTGTCTCTGTGTTTTATAAGAAAGGAAGTCATCAGATTTAGGGTCTTCCCTAATCTACACCACCTCGTCTTACATCATTTAAATCTCAGTCAGATTTGGGTAAGAATCTGAGTAGTGTTATCATTCTGCAGCAAAATTCCTCTCTGTTTCTGAACCTGTGATACTAGAAAACAATTTATCTGCTTCCAAAATGCAATGCTGCAATAGATATAAAACAGCAGTTCACTTTCTAAAAGGGAAAACAAATAATATAAGTAGTAAAGACGTCAGTGGACTAAACTCTAAACTCATCACATTCCACCAGATTTTAAAGCCTGCAAATATCCCCTACTGCTGGATGCTCTTCCTCTGGGCCTCCCAGGGCTAGCTCCTCATTTTCTGCCCATTTCCTAATTATAGAATTTTGGAACCTCATAGCCATTTTTCATTTTATCCCTCTCTCCCATCTGTATAGGAATGAGTCCACACAGGAATACATGTTTTATGTTATGGGTTGTGCTTTTTTTGTGATAAATAAGTGCTAGTTAAAAGTGCTGACATATTCACTTGTGTATAAATTAATGTTTCTATTATTAGTAATCCACTTGGAAAAACCCAGGTCCCAGGTGATAACATTCTCCTATAAGACTTCTACTAGACAATAGAATAGATACTTGTATGCTGTTGTTGTTGTCAATCCATAGGTACTGGGCCATAGAGTGTTTGTTTCTAGTTTCCCATAGAAACATTCATTGACTCCACCTGATACTATTTGTAATAAACATGTGGACAAAGATCACAATGATAGAAAGTTAAGAAAGACACACACACAGTATGGTAGATACCTATTTAAATTTATTGACACACATTCTGAAATTTTAATTTTAATAAATTTATTAAATATATTTATTATTTACAAAATATACCACTGATATAACTCTTTTTGAGAGTTTTAATAATTTCCTCCCCCCAGTGTATTTTCTTTGAGAGTTTTAATAATTTTCTTCCCCCACTCAAGTTTAACAAGAAAACTACCCCTTGTTATGTGTAGGATTTTAAATTGCCTGATATTTTTAACTTGTGTCTGATACCTTGGGTTTAAAGCATTTACAGTCATTAACAATTTATAAACATATGCACTAAGTTCCTATGTTGCATAATGTCAGTGCAGAGCAATTTTGATAATTCTTTCTCATACATATTCAGCATTTATGGTTCACTCCCTACCCATCTAATCTCCCACATTTCACATGAGCGTCTGGGCTTTGCTCCGCTTCTCTTTGTTCACAGTCACCTTCCTCCACTCCATGTTTAATACCCCCTTTTCTGCCTCACGAACTTGAATGTCATTTTAGGACATAGAGAAAATGATACTTCTGTGAAGGCGTCCATGAGAATTTATTACTCCATATTTCTTCTCCTACTAGAGGATTCTATTTACACATGTACTGAACAGTTATTTTTTTCTGCCTTAGTTACAAAGGATTCACTATAGGATTTGTAAATCTCTGCAGAACTCAGGATAAAGCTCAGCAGAAACTTAACTCCTTCCTCCTCTCCCCCACTTCCACCCATGGGAGAAAACTGGTTTTGTTGGCTAATATTATAAAAAGACAATTTAGTCCAGGGGTAATGGGGTTGAATGCCCATTGTATTCTAGACCCAGTAAAAGCTATTGGGAATATACAAAGATAAGTAAGACAATGTTGCTGACCTCAGGGAGGTCACAGTCACAAGGCATTTGCAGAAGAATCTAATAGGCACTCGCATGTCTTCCCACATAGCATTCTATAGGAATTACCTGAGAAGTACACATCTTTTTTCTTTTTTCAAAAGCCTGAGGCAAGCACAGTAAAAGAAAATTGTGAAGGGTAAGTGAGAGGTAAGCCTAGGTCAAGGGAGGGAAGCTGGTAAAGGGTATTTTGAACAAAGGAAATAGAGTGAAGCAAAGACAGGGAGATAAGACAGATCACAGAATGTTTGAAAAGTGCACATTACAGAAAGTGACCCAGTGACCTCAAAGTTGTTGTATTTTTTTTTTCTCTCTGTGTGGATTTCTTATTTTCTTTTGTTTTTAAATAAAAAAGACATACAAAAATGATCACATAGCATTCATTCCCATTTATTTATAGGATATTTATGAATATACCTGTGTGTGTGCATATAAATGTGTGGTGTGCTTTCTGATGACTGTGTTCTTCAACTGAAATTCTACAAAAGAATGATTGGTAGGGCCAAAAGTTAATTATTTTTATTAAACCACATAAACAGTCAAACAGAAAGATTTCTATCAGGCATCTGGCACCTCTACTAACTTTTTGGAATGATTACAAAAATGCATATCCTCATCATAAAGATTTAACATAATATTCTTCTGCCATTTTGTAGTAATACTACCAAATGACAAGTTCAAATTACTTGTTGTGATTACTCTTCATCTGGGCAAAACACACATTGTAACGTACTCACAAGATGCAATTACATCGGCTGCAGTGACATGGAATAACAACACCGAAAAAAAGCAAATCACACACAATACACATAGTGTTTAGATTTTTCCCAACCACATTTTTTTTTCTTTATTGCAATCTGTTCAGCATTTGGACTAATCACTAACTCTTTTTTTTTTTTTTTTTTGTAGTGTGTGGAAGTATCAGCTGAGCTAGACAGTGCCAATAAAAGCCACGAAAATAAAAACTATATAAATTCCCTATTATTGAATTTAGGTGATATCTAAGAGAGATAATGGCATTACTACATTCAGTGGTAATATGATTGCACCATTTACAGAATTTGGTTTTTTGATGAACATAGGAGAAAAATCACACTGCAAATTCAAAATGTTATGTTTTGAAATATATACCCTTCACATACAGTCTTAGCAACTCTATCCTAGATACTTTAAAAAATAGTTTTGGAATTAATTTTTCTGCACTAATAAAAAGAAAGTATCAAACTACATTTAAAATATTCTGCATACATTGGCACTTTCTTTTCTTTTGACTTTGCTCTGTCTCTTTGGGAGATATCTTATCTCCTTCTTCTGCTTTAAGTCTCAACTTCAATTTCTAACCTGTATCTCTTTTCTCATCATCTTGTCAATATGGTCACCAAATAGATTTTTCCACCATATGTCCTCAAAATCACTATGTGCAAATTAGAATTCATCACCTGTGTTCACTGCAATCCTCCTACATTAAAATTTGCCCTTTCATTATGTTTTTAGTATCAATTAATTGTATGACTATCCAAACTAGAAACTTCTGAGTAATTCTTGAATCATCATCTTCTCTTATATCTACTCCTAATAGGATACCAAATATTGTTAGCTGATAAATAAATCCCATGATTATTATCTTTTACCCAGTTTTATTTTCAAGTCCTCAACATATTTTAGCAGGATATTGCAAAATAAAATGTTTTAAGTCAAGTTCTTGTCTCATTTGCAGGCATTTCTGCTTCTTTAGTGACATTATAATCAACCCCATTCTGGTGCTAGAAAACTATTGACACATCTTTTTCTTTTATTCTTTCTGATTAATCTGTGAACAAATATGGTAACCTCTTAAACATCCTAATATTGGTTCACGTCTTTCCATCTCATTTCCACTACACTAGTTTAGGTTCTCATTATGTATCATGTATACAATTGTAATTGAATAGTATTTAATCTTCCTGCTTTTACTCATGCAGTTTCCTTTCATATTTATGAAGTTAGAATGATGTTGCTTATTGCTTAAAATTTGTTCTAATAAATTTAAATAGGTAAGTGCTGTAGGCTTTCAAAAATAGAAAAAATTACAATATAGTATATATTAGCTTGTATCATGACTTGATATTTTTCAAAAGCTTCTTGAAGGACTTCTGTTTCTAGTAATGACAGAGCAACTGTCATTGATACTGGACTAGTCCTTTCAATATCACTTGATACTGGACTAGTCCTTTCAATATCACTATAATACTAGACAATATATCTGCAGTCCTCTTTTCAGTCATTGGACAACTCAGAACTATGTGCACCAAAGGAAAGAAAACACCTGAGACAACACACTGGGTAACCCCGCCACTGTTCTTGGAGAAATATTCTGGAGTATAATGCAGAGTGATAGAGCCCAAAAAGAGGACAGCATGCTTACGGAGTTAAGAAACAACCACTGAAATTTGAGGCTGCTGAGACAACTGGAATTTGTAAGACAGACTACCAGAGTAAAGGGAAATATATAGAGAAGCATCTCCAAAGATAAGCATAGAGTACATTTCAGGGGTGTCCAATCTTTTTACTTTTCTGCTACATATCAGAAGAAGGAAAATTATCTTGGGCCATGCATTACATACACAAAAACTAATGAAAGCTAATGAGAGAGAGACAGAATGAATAAAGGTCTGTGCATAATTTTTGTAATATCTGTCACCACAGATAAGCATCCACATGTAGCCTGCCAGCCTCTGGTTAGACACTCTGCTTGGCTGAGCACTAAGCTTTACATGTGTATGACAAAATTCTTCAAGAGCTGCTACTAGAAAGGGCTGTGAGCTAAGTGAAAATTTCCAGGATCATACAAAGCTGAGAGACGAGCCCCCTGAGTATCCGTGAGAAAGTGACATTGCTAAATAATCTAGGTACTGTATTGCGATGTCCTCAAAAATGCCACACTTTAAAAATAGATTTATTTAGGATTTATAAGAAAACTACATTAGAACCATCCTCATAAAATTGAAAAACGGGTCTTGAATAAATCAATCATATTCTTTTTTAAAATAAATTGTGTGTTTCAAGGCAATTTCAATGGTAATTCTTAAAGGAAGACAAAACTTGGGGTCACACCAACATAGCATCCACATATCAAGATAGAATAACATGTTGTTAGATATAGGAAAATGCAGGAATGTGTGACCTACAAGAGTTAAAAATCTTAGTAAGTAGAAATGGACCTAACAATCTTAAAATTAGCAGGAAAGAATTTTAAAACAGTGACTGAAGAGTTTCATTGAAAAAAAATGCAATTGTTAAAACTAGCTAAATTATAAAATTAAAATATACATTATCTACAATAAACAATCCACAGAGTGAGCATAACATTTAGTTGGGAACTGCAATACATGGCAAGAAAAGTCTGTAGACAAAATTACAGAAAATGAAAAGGTAAAGACAGATAGACATTTTCAGTCATCTTTTTGAAAATAATCAGTGGTCAAAATTTATAATGGGAGTACCAGCAGAATGAAAGAGGCCAGAAAAAAATTAAAGAAATGAAAACATTATTTAACCTAACTTGATGAAAATTATGAAAAAATTTAAGAAACTCAACAATCCTCCACCCAGAAAAACAAAAAAAAAGGAAAAAGAAAAACCAAAACCCATATGGTGTACCATCACAAAACTACTAAAATCAGTGAGAAGGAGAATCAGCTAGAAGAAGAAAACACATTATATATACGTGAATAATAAAAAGATCACTGACTTCTCCTGAGACACAAAGCAAGCCAGAAAATTATGAAAACACTTTTTAATTGCTGAGAGAAAAAAAAAAATCTCTAGTAGTTGTATAACCTACAAATACATTTTTCGTTTTTTTATATTTATTTATTATTACTTTTTTGCAAGTGAACTTTTTTTATTAAATCATAGCTGTATACATTAGTGCAATCAAGGGGTACAATGTGCTGGTTTCAAATACAATCTGAACATTTTTCAAAAATAAAGAAAACCTTACAATTTCTTCAGATACAAAAAAGGAGAAAAATATATGGACTTGCCCTAAAAGCAGTGTTAAATAAAATTCTTGAAAGTGAAGTAAAAAATCCCATATAGAAACTCAGATCTACAATAAAGAATGAAAATTCCAAAAATAGTACATAGGTGAGTATATATAGGTCACTATGAAAGTTTTGAGACAGACTGTGTAATGGTCCATTATTTCACTTCCAATAAACACAGTCAACAGCATGCTTTTTGACTAACCTGTGCCAAGTTTGAAGTTATCTGGGTTATCAGTGTTGCTGGGAGGCCTTCATTTGCGTTTGTCCACGTAGCTTTTACATGTCTTGATTTTTATGTATCTCAAAACTTTTGTAATGACCCACATATATATGTGTGTGTGAATATATAGATTTATATACATATATAAATTATCTCAATTTCCTCAAAAGATATTCACTACTTAGGGCAAAAATAATAACAATGTATTGTTGAGACATATATTGGACTGAGTATCAATAACATAAAGGCCAAGCAATGAGTAAAGTGAAACATGTTGTTATAAACTTTATATACTACATGTGAAATTGTATGATACTATGTATTAACACATAGTATTTAACCATACTAAGTTAAAGAGGCATATTGCAAAGTCTAGAGTATCCATCAGCAATATAAACAACATAAACAATATAGATAAAAGACAATATTTCAATTAAAATTGAATATTATGATTTATTCAAATAACTTAAAAAATAGGAAAATGGAACAATAAACAAATGGCACAAATAGAACATAAAAGAATGGAAAAGTCATAGCCTAAAATATATAGATTAATAAATTGTGCTATATGTACACCATGGAATGTTATGCAGCCATAAAAAAGGATGGAGACTTCATATCTTTTATGTTTACCCGGATGGAGCTGGAACATATTCTTCTTAATAAAGTATCTCAAGAATAGAAAAAAAAAGTATCCAATGTACTCAATACTACTATAAAATCAATATATAACCACCCATATACTCATACAAATGGCAAAACATATCTATAGTCCAGAAGGAAGAAGGGATGAGGAAAGAGAGGGGAAGGGAGGGGGAATATGGGAGGAGGGAGAGTATTTGGGGGGACCTCACCTAATGTACACGAAGCAATGGTACATTTCAAACCTATTAAGAAATGAATATAATTGTGATGGATGTGTTACTTAGTTCAACGTAAACATTTCACATTGTATACTGAAACAGTACCCTGAACCCCATAAATGCAGTAATGTACAAAGTTATGATTTAATAGAAAATATTTTTTAAAATTTTTAAAAAAGAAATATTAAAAGACCTAAATAAAATGATAACACATAATATTTATAAATTTTATTATTAAGATTGTGTTATTATCATGATGCCAATCCTTTCCAATTTGGCCTATATCTGTCTATCTTTCTGTCTATGCAATACCAATTAAAATCTCAACAGGCTTCTTTTAGGATTCAAGAATTGATTCTAAAATTTATATCCAAAGGACATAGAATAACAAAAAGTTTTTTTTTTTAATTAAAAAAAGGTTGGAGGACTCATGATACTAACTTTTAACTGTATTGTAATAATCAAGACAATGAGGTATTGTTAAAAGAGAGACAAATGGGGGAGAGAGGGCTTCAGGCATCTCTGCCAGGCAGGATCTGCCCAGAAACTTCCCTTTGGGGACACAGGGAGACAGCATGAGGCTTCTGGACACCCTGAGGAAGGCTAAAGCGGCAGAGATTGGGCAAGTGGTTGCATCTGTTCATTTGGTCTGATCCTGTCGGTGGCTGTGAGTGGGGCAACAGTGGGACTGCAGGCTGGAAAGGCCTTGCCTGTGAGCCGTTTGGGTTTCTTTTGGACTTCGCACTCATTTGAACTGCCTTGGGAGAACTTGGGCAGGAGTGCAGGGGGTTTTGAGTGTTGTCTGGGCCGCAGACTGGGCCACCAAGCCAGACGGAGCTGCCAGTGTTTGGACCTGAGCTGTGTGGAGGCAATGTGGGAGAACTGCCCTGGCAAGCTCCACCCTCAGGGGCCCAGAACAGGCTTTGGGTGGGAGCGAGTAATCTAGTGACTGAGCAGCCTAAAGGCAGGGACTGAGACGCCTTGCAGCCTTAGCCCTCAGGGGCATAGGGTGAGACCGCTTTTGGCACACTGGGTAAGTGGATAGCCACTCAAGCAGTGATCCCAGCCACAGCACTTTCCTGGGAAAGCTTCTTAGCCCAAGTTAGCAATTTAAAGTGTCTTCTAAGTAGGCTGAGGAGGATTTAAGCTCTCCACCCTGCAGGGTTTAAGAAATCATTAGAAACACAGGGTTGGTTTAAGAAATCATTAGAAACACAGGGTCACTCCCTACAAAGATCTAGTAACAACAGAGTGATTCTTCCAGGGTCTGATCTGGGAGAGACACCTTCCCAACTCTGAGGACAGTCATAGGCAACAGTGAAAAACAATGATGAGGCAGAATCAACAGAAAAACTCTGGCAATATAAATAACCAGAGTAGATCAACTCCCTCAAGGAATGACAAGGTGGATGAAGCACAAGATCCCTTGCATAAGCAAATGGCTGAGATGTCAGAAGTTGAATTCAGAGTCTGGATAGCAACTAAGATCAGCTCAATGGAGGAAAAGATGGAATTAGAATTTCAAGCAGTAAT
>CAUYON010121965.1:0-22449 GCA_963573935.1 Arctocebus calabarensis
GCAAAGTATCTCTAGAATGGAAGAAAAAGTATCCAATGTAAACACCCCTAATATGAGACAAATTCTTTATCGTTCAAGTGAAGGCTACAACCCATTTATTGCACAGGAAGAAGGGGAAAGAAGAGAGGGAGGGAAGGGGAGGGAGAGGGTGTGGGGAGATGGGACAAAGGGTGAGATCACATGTGTGGTACATATTCGAAGGGTCAGGAGAAAACTTCTAAATACAGATCAAAAATGTTTTCATATGTAAATGAGAAAATATGAGGAATGGTATGTCAATCAGGTTGATAAAAATATCTCAGATTGCATGTGAAGCCCCCACACTGTACCCCATGATTGAACTAATGTACACAGCTATGATTCAATAAAAAAAAATAAATAAATAAATAAAATGATAAAAAAATATATTTAAGAATATACTTAATGAAAGAAATAGAAAACCCATATTCTCGAAGCTACAAAATATTTTTGAAAAAATTCAAAAATGACTTATTTAAATGTAAAGTATCACATGTTGATGGAGCAAAAGGCTAACCATTGTCAAGATGGAAATATTTTTCAAATTGATCTACAGATTAAACACACAATTCTTATCAAAATCTCAGGTAGCATTTTTGTTTTCAGAATCTGACAGGCTGATTGTAAAATTCATGTGGAAAATAAAAAAAAAAAAGACCCAGAAAAGCCAAGTTGGACTCACATTTCTTGATTTCAAAACTTATTTCAAAGCTACAGTAATAAAGACAGTGTGGTACTGTCACAGAATAGAAATATATATGAACAGAATATAATTTAAGGTTCAAGGACCATTGCAATTATGGTCAGGTGAATTTTGACAGAGGTGCAAAGGAAATTCAATGGAGATAGAACTGTTTTTCCAAAGTAGCAGTGAGGCTGAAATTCCAGACTCGACACACTAGTGCAGGGTCTCCTTACTTAATTACTATGAAATTACTTAATTTCATCAATTCCAAAATACATGTGATATCTCTATCTTTGCCCCCTCTTTCCTTTCTTTAATTCTGCTTTGATTGTGCATCTCCACAAGCTAAATGATTTGTGACAGGGGTTTATATTTACATTAGTGTTAATGTCATTCTGAAAACTTGTCCTAAGTACCCACTTCCATTTTCCCATCCTTCCAAGTCTAAGAACTAAAAATGAACATCTCCTTTGAGGCTGCAGCATGACTTCAGAGTAGTTAATTTATATCTCTAAACCTCAGTTTCTTATTTTTAATTTGGGGATAAAGACGATACCTCCTGGTGGCACAGAGGCATTGCTATGACAGTTAATAGGTATACAGCTGACAGAATGTAGCCCATGTTCAGAAAACAAAAGCAATCCTCCTTGTTCACCCTCAGAGCCCCAGCTTTTCCAGCACTATTAACAGACCAGACCGGTGGATGAAAGTCCTGCTCAGGCTCAGAAAGCTTCCTTTTTCTCGAGCCCTGGAAGCTCTTTCCTCTCCAAGTGGCCAACTGAAACCAGATTGAAAACCTGGGGCAAAAACATGCTGTGATTGGGAAGAGAGCACATGATGAGAGTTGGCTTGGTCTCCCAGCTTCTCTAGAGAAATTAGAGCGGCTAAAATGTTTAAATCCCCAGCCAGAACCAACGATTTAATTTGATTTTATAGTTCCAAGGATTGCCTTGTTGTGGTTTCCCTATATCACATACAGAGCTAGCCTCTTTGCCCGTAGAGAGGGAAGCCAGTGCATGTAAATGTGTGCTGGCACAGTCCTCAGTCCGAAAGGGTCTTCTTATGTGGTCTCCTCAGGCAGTCACATCTGCATGGAGGTCCAGGTGTAAGGACCAAAGACAGGATATGAACTGAGCAGGGGAAGCATGCCCTTTCCTGTAAGGAGCCTGAGCTCTGGTTTGCATCCTCACTTCACAACCTTACTGAGCAACCTTAGTCAAGTCTCTTGCCTGAGCCTCAATTGGTCTACATGTAACATGAAAAATACTGATCCACACCTGTCAGCATTGACATAAGGATGGGGCAGCTGATGACCGATGTTGAGTGAATCTTCAGTCAGTATTATTAGAGGTCCGCCAGAAATAACAGGAGACAAATAGTATGCACAGAATGCTGGGCTATCCCTGCTGACCTCATCTTTATCATTAAGGGCAAAATAGGATTAAGTGACCAGAAGAAAGATGTTTCCTTTTCCTTTGTCTGAGAAGACATTCTGCAACATTTTTCGACATGTCCTGTTCATTTTACTTTTAACTCCCAAATCCTGAAAGATCAGTGATGAGAAAGTAGATACAATATAGTCCTACCCACAGGTAGGGAACAGGTTCAGAGAGGGAAATTCACCTGCGGGAGATGACTCAGCAAATGAGTTGCAGAGGCTAAATTTCATATTCATGTTCTTTTCATTGGGTCAAATTGTTTCTGGAAAATCATCTGAGATGAATTCAATGACACGCATGATTGCACTGTAAAAGACAAGAAATATCTATTCCTTTATTTGAGGAAAGCAAAGGGATGTATGAAGGGGGGACAGAGGCAGCCTGCCAAGGGCCTCCTGGGACTTGCTTATAGTTTGGGCTTTGAAAGCAGTGGGCGCCATGTTTACAAATTATAAATGCCTTGAGGGCACAATTCTCATTCATCTCACCTGTGTGAACCACTTCCTGGAATGTCACATCTGGCACATAGAAGGATTTGAGAAGTGGTTGCCCCTTGATTTTAAATCTGAGAACCTACATGGCTGGAGGAACTTCCAAATACATGTGTACCTTTGGAATTTTCCCAAGTTGGAAGAAATTCTAAAAACCTATCAGCAATCATTCACTTTCCTAGGAATTATTTAACATGGGGAAGTAAGCACAGGAAACGACTTCAGATGCCTTCATTTGAAAATGGTTACTTATTACCACAGAGCTGGCAATAAGTAAACTTTCCTGATAGCTAGTATATAGTGCACAATCATTCAGCATGCCAGTCCCAGTGAGTCTAGTAAGTAGATGCTACATAAACAGAAATTAAGATCCCAAGAGATTCTGCACCTGGCATATATATGTGTTTCATTGCCCTTGGCCATCAGTACACAGGACATGTAATGACATGCTGACTTTTGGCCATCTTCGTTGTATTTCTGACTTTCTAATAAATTATTAAAAAGAAAAAAGAAAAAGAATTAGGATGATCACAACTGAGATTTGGAATGAATTAGTAGCCCTTGGAACTCTAAAGGAGTAATGGAAGTACCCAAGTATGGATGTGTCATTTCATCCGATGGGGGAATCTGTAAAAAATTTAACTAAGATGGGCTAAGATAGCACTAGCTAAAAACAGAAGACCTTGGGCTGGCCTCGTGAATGATGGGCTCATAACGGACAGGGAGGCGCTCAACATGTACTGGACATTTTCTAAGTGCCACACATTGAACTAGATGTCTGACTCTTGTCATTTGTCTTGCCCATTTGATTATCATAACATCTTTCCAACATGAGAACTTTCATCACCATAAATTTGTCACACTTCAGAAGGACAGGCTCTGTGATGACAGGAGCTGTGTCTGGCTTCTTCATCACCGTGTCCCCAATGCTAGTAGTATACCTGGCACCTGAGAGGTATATTCAATGATTTCCCCACAGTTATAAAGCTGGAAAATTATAAAATGGAAATTAAATGGTGACTAGGCATGTAGAAAGTTCCAGCATGGACGGCATCACCGCTTCACTCATAAGCTGCTAGTAACCTTCCATTGTGCGAGGCTTTCCTCTACCTGACCCTTGTTGATCCAACTTCACATTTTCCACCTCTTCTTTTCATTTCCCATCTTCCAGAAACACTAATTTTGTTTCAATGCCTCCAATGTGCTGAGCCTGCTGTTATCTCCCTTTTGCTGTGCCCTAAGCCCAATACAATCTTCCACTATCTTAGCACAGCCAGCTTTTCTCATTTTTTCCTAGTTCCCGCTCTATCTATTGCCATTTCTTTACATAAGCTTTCTCTGATAAGCCAGTCTGTACTTGCTACTCAGCTACTCACTCTCACCTCACTCTTTATATTCATGCTCTAGTAACTCGTCTCTGAAATGAATGCCTTACTTACATATGTGTCTGTTCTTCGTCTGATTCTTATTAGAATATTAGTTTTACAAGAGGAGGGCAGTTGCCTCTTTCTTATTCATGGTTTTATTACGGGCATGGAGCACAGTCACTGGTCTATAGTAGATGCTCACGAAGTATCTATTTAATGAACAAATGAGAGAGTACATTGGGGGACAAATGGTTGATGTTGCCCTGTGAATACAGTCCCTGAATGCAGGACTCCGATTCTTTTTGCTTTCTGCACTAAGTTCTAATACAGGTTTCCCTCACTGCTGCTCCTCCTAATCCCACCCTTGTCTGTAATTGACAGCAATCTGCTCCCCACATTCTTCCTTTGCTTCCTTCTCTGACTAGTGTTCTGGCATGAAAGTAATTTAATCTCATGTCCTAGTATTCAACCTCTTACAATTTTCAAATTGTGCCATTCCTGTCTCTCAGAGTCTGTCTTCTTTTCCCTCTACCTGAACCACCTTGCCCTCTCAGTAGCCACTGTGTCCTTCCCAATGAATAAGTCCAGTAGGACCTGCTGTATTGAGCACAAATATCCTCTCCTCTGGGAAACTGCTCTTGATCTTTGAAAAGGGTGATGATGCAGCCCGAGAAAGACCCCATCTCTAAAAAAGTGGGGTGTTGTTATGGTGCCTGTAGTCCCAACTATTGGGGAGGCTGAGGCAAGATCACTTAAGCCAATGAGTTTGAGGTTACTGTGAGTTATGATGCCATGGCACTCTACCAAGGGCAAGAAAGTAAGACTTTGTCTCAAAACAAAAAAAATTAGTGATGACTCCCACTTCCTGTTCCATATTATATGACAGTATTTATCTCTCAATGAAATTGCGCTTTCCTGCTGCTTTCCACTTAGAAACTATTAACCCAAGAAATAAAGGAAGTAATTTTTTAACCTCTTTCTGAATCCCAGCTAGAGTACAAAGTTGAGTATGAAATGATGACTCGGTGACCAGATATGAATGAAGGAATGATTAATAAGAAGACATATCTGTAAACATCTGACTCGGGTTTTCCTGTTTAGTTGCACATTCAGAGTGACCAGATGTCCTGGTTTGCTTGGAACAAAGAGGTTCTTAAATAAGAGACTTTCAGGACTAAAGCTTTCTGAGAAAGTCCTGGGGAAATGAAGATAAGTTGCTGGTCCTATGTCCACCCAATTTTTTAGATGGGCAGTGATAAGATAGTGATGAGGTCTCAAGTGAATGTTAATAGACAGCAGATCAGAATCGCACAGTAAACCAAGACCAATGTCCAGGCAGAGCAGCATTTCTTCCGATGACTTAAACTTTTAGGGTGATATGGTAGCATCCAGAAAGGGCAAACTGGGAGAGAGGCCAGTATGGGTCTCACTCTGACTGCCCCTCGCTGTCTCAGCTTCCTGTCTGTGAAGTACGTTTTCCAATGCTCAATGCAGGACCATTAAAAGACTGAGTCAAATTCATTACCTGACACATAGACATTGCTCAATAAAGCACTATTCCCCTCCTTAGGCTTGAACCACCTTATCTTCAGACTCTAGGGAGAGTTTTTCCAACACATAGGCTTAAGTAGTTATTACATTTCCAATCATGAATTATTAAGAAGTCTGTTCTGAGGAACCATTGGTTTTATATGTAATAAATACTGGGTTATACATAAAGTATGTCTTCACTCTAGTTCTTTAACTTTAATAGTTCCCTTGTCATAGTAGTATGCCTGATGTGGTGAGGTTACAGAGAAAAAAATCCACAATTTCTCAAAAATCAAACAAAAAACACTAATATCCACATAGAGCAAGTCATACCCTTTTGACTGAGCAATTCTGTTTCTAGGAATTGATCCAAAAGAAATAACCAGGGAATGCAAGTACAGTGATGTTCATCTCAGTATTGTTTATTGCAGTGAAAAATTAGAAACATCTGAAATGCTTAACAATAGAGATTTGGCTGAGTTAATTACATTTCAGACATTCAATTGAATACCATGCAAACATCAAAAAATTGTATTCCTTAAAAGTATTTAAGGACTTGGAACCATGTTCAAGGCATATTGTTAAAGGAAGAAAGCAGATAACAAAACAATATGTCCATTATGTTTCTAATTTTGTAAAATAAATTTATAAAGGAAAAATAACAACATTAAACAATGCCAGAAGTAGTATCATTAATGATTGGGAATACAGGCTGTGGAGTCAGAACTTCTAGGTTCGAATTCCAGGTCTACAATTTTTTTTTTTATATGATTTTGGAAATGCTTTTGTCTGTTTCCTCACTGGTGAAGTAGATGCCTCTGTTATCACCTTATAGGGTTTTTTTTTTGTTTGTTTGTTTTCTGGTGAAGATAAGATGAGTTGGTGCCTATGAAGGGTTAGACTATCTGGTACAGAAGAAATGTTATAGACATATTAGCTATTGTTAATTTTTAAACTGAAGCAATTCATAACACACAAAAGGTGACTCTTCTCCATGCAAATCTGTTCAGCTATTTTTTGCCTAAGCTGGAACTTGACTTAGAATTTTAATATCTAACCATTATATAATTGGGAAAAAGAAATGTTAAGCAATTTTTCTTTTTTCATAGTTATAAGATAAGGCATAACTTTTTCTTGGCAATGTTTTGAGTTCTCTAAAATTTTAACAATAAATACTTGTTGATTTTATAACTAGAAAAGTATTATGTCTTTAGTACATTGTCTACACTACAGTTGCTTAGATGAAACAAAACTTCTTACATTCAGTTTTTCCTTTATCAATCAATTGGCTGAGAACTTTATCTCTGCACCATGACTGGGTAAAGGGGTAAGCCACATGGGAAATGCCTCAGATAGTACAAGGTATCAAATTCACAGTCAGGTTATAGGCACCCTATCGTGCTTGGCACAGAGTTCTACAATCAGCATGAGCTCCAGGGTCAGACAGAACTGAGTTCCAATCCTGAAGCTGTGAACTACAGGCTCTTGGATAAATTACTTTGCTTCTCAGAGTCTCAATTTCCTCCACTGTGAAACAGGATAATAAAAGCTTCCCATGGTGTCCCAAGGGTTTAGAACTCTATATGAAGTGGCCATCACTCTTCCAGGTAAACAGTAAGTGCTCATTTGTTGGTAGTCATTAAAGAGGATTATAGAATTTTTGAACTCTTAGACATACTAAACTGCCCTATACCCACATGAAATTGGGGGAGTCATAATTCCTAAACACTAACCTTAAATGGTGGCAATAAAATATAAAACCACCAATCCTTGCTTGGGAGGACCAACGTCAAAACTCTCTGTTACTAATTTCCACATTGGAGGAAAACTTTGCCATTGCTCTCAAGTCTGTATCCTCCCTTTAAAGAACAGCTAAAACATGAAGTGCAGCAGCTTTTTATAAGATGTTAAAAATACATCCAGGATTAAGCCCTGCCTGCCTTTTGATGATTTGGAAATGGGTTTGAACACATTCTTTACATCCAGATTGGATTACTATTACTTTTACTCTGCAATACTGCCAGACCTTTTTTTTTTTTTTTTTTTATTCTTAGGACTTGCTCTGAGTCCAGAACATGGCAATTGGAATTTACTCTGGCAATTTTGCAGCTCAGTCTGCTCACCAGCCCCTAAATCTCAATGAGTGTCCTGAATTTCAGCCAGAATTGATTGGAAAATTGGCCTTATAATTCACAAGTGTTCAGATTTGAGATCAGTTAACACCAGACTTCGGGAAACATCGGCTGCTCCCATGGGCCAGTGAGCTGTGAGGTTATCCTCCTTGAAAACAGAGCTGAAAGTCATTCCTTTCTTCCTCACTCTTAGTTATTTCAGACTTCTCATGCTGCTGAGAACCACTTTGAGAGAAGTACAAGTTGTGTAGCACAGGCTAAGTTTATACAGAAGGAGGAACTTCTTCTTACAAAGAATATCTTAAGACCCAGACTGTCAGTTCTTAGGTGGTATAATTGAGCCCTAGAGAGGTGGTAGGATTTGCTAGTGCTGGGTACCAAATTATGTCCTTCCCATATTTGTATTTTAAAGCCCAATTTCTGAAGTGGTGGTATGTAGAGGTGGGACCTTTAGGAGGTAATTAGGTCTACATAAAGTCATAGTGTGGGTTTGTCTCAATGGAATTAGTACCCTTATGAAAGGAGGAAGACACCAGAGGTCTCTTTCTCACCACCATGTGAAGATGACCATCTGCAAACTGGGAAGTGGACCTTCACCAGACATTGAATCTACTGCCATCTTGATCTTGGTCTCCCCAACCTCCAAAACTGAAAGAAATACAAATCTGTCATTTTAGCCTTCCAATGTATTGCATTTTGTAATCGTACCCTAAGCTAGCTAAGCCAGGAGTTACAGCAGACTGCCGTTCACATCTCCCAAATCTCAGGCTGTGGCTGTGTTGCCTACTCTGTCCTGTGTCATTTATGAAAGACTTTGGCACCACTCTGGATAATGGGTTGCCCGTGGACCAACTAACCAGACAATCTCCTCCTGTGGCCCAAGTTGGAGCAACATGTAACACATCCAATTAAATCGATGGGAGAACAATGTGCATTCACCATTTTTCAAATTGCTGTTTCCCCTGGAGCCCTTTTGGCCCCTCGCTGAACCCTACTGACATGCAGAGCAAGTTCAAATGCCTCTCCAAAGTCACAAGCCCATTTTGGAATGTATGTTTTTTGTTCCAGTTGGATTGCCTTCTGAATGTGCAACTATTTAAACATCGGAACATCACTTTCCCGGAAGTGAAACATATGAGAAGATGCAACCTGGCACTGTTTCCTGTAATGCAGGCTCTGACCCATGCTGAAGTTAGCTTTTCAAGCCCTGTACCCATTTTATGCACCGATGCCTGCACAGTCTACGAAGGGCATCTATGTGGAATTGTGGAGTCAAACAACACAAACTAAGCAACAAAAGCTTTATTCAAATGTACTTCTGACATATTGGGAGACCCTTTAATTACAGGATCAATACGACTTCACAGAGAGCTTAGAAGGTCTCCAACATCACTTGTGAGATGTAGTAAAATATGATGGAAATAAAATCTGAGAGAGCTGTGTCGGGAGTCCAATCAATAGCCTCTAGATTTTATCTGTGTCAAATTTAAGAACATTTAACATCTGTGCCAGAACAGTGCAAAGGCTGAACCATCCAGCTGCTTCCCAGAACCCGAGATTTCAGTGGAGATCATCTGTGAGGAATACCCAGAAGACAGCCAGGGAAGGGGCGCAGCCACCCAACTCATAAAAGCTTGCAAACAAACAGATTTTCATGTTGGCAAGCCAAGTCCCAAATGTTACTTACAGCTGGGTAAATTTGACTTTCCAAGTGTTTGTTCTTCTTTGTTACCCATTAACAAGAGACCCAACCCAAGATTACATGGAAGAAAATTTAGCAATGCCAGGTTGATTAGGGATAGGGCCGGGGAGTCAGACTGCCTCAGTTGGACCGTCATCCCCTCTACTTGCTGCCTGCATGACCTTACCCAGACTGCTCAGCCTCTTTCATCATTTGTTCTTTCATTTATAAAATGGCTGTGCCTACCTCGGAGGGTGTGATGAGGATTGTGTGTGTTAATCTATCTGAAGCAGTCAGCGCTGTGACCGTCACATAATAAGGATTGAATTAATGTAAGGCTATCATTGAAATAGTCTCCTGTTTCTCACTAGGAAAGCATTCTGCACATATAGAGACACAACTAATAGATCTGGGGATATGGCAGCAAAGACGGTGTTCAGGAGGTGAGTAGGGGGGAAGCAAAGATTACTCAGCTATGCCTCATCGTGGTAACTAACTGATGTGTCTTATTGAGAGTTTCCTGAGTGCCTGGCACTACATTAAGCCCTTTATGAATAGTATCTCATTTAATTGCTGTGGACTATTACAAAGTGAATACTATTCTCATTTTTCATACAAGGCTATCCAAGCACAAATCGAATGATTTTCCTTTAATACAAAGGTAAATCAATGCAGTTACCCAAAAGTGAGGTTAAGTAACTTACCCAGAGTAAGACATCCAGGAAATAGCCTCAAATATGGGACTTTCTCACCAATTGCCCTCCCTCCACCCAGCAGGGTACGGGGGAAACTTATTAAATGTAGAGTATCAATGTCTTTATATAGTGATCAAGAAAATGCCATGAAGGCTATCTGTAACAGTACGATCAAAACATTCCTGAATGTATATGAATCGTGCCCTATGATTGCACCAATGTACAGAATTGTGATTCAATAAAATTATAAAAAAAAAAAGCAGCTATAAAGATTATGCTTTAAACAAAAAAAGTTCACTGACTGTCATTTTCTGAATTGATGGTAAACTGATGTCAGACAATAGGTAAATTCAGTGCTCAAATACATTGATAGAAGCTTACAATTTATGTTGGACAATATTATCAAGATGTAGTGACCCCAAACATAGCTTATAATAAGTGATTGCAATTTGCTCCTGCTTATTCTAGTAGACTACACATGATGAGCATGAGTCTCTGAAATTTTCAACCCCAAACTACTTTAATGAGGTGAAATTTTACAATAACTAGGGGTCTATAGATAT
This sequence comes from Arctocebus calabarensis, assembly GCA_963573935.1. Taxonomy (NCBI): domain Eukaryota; kingdom Metazoa; phylum Chordata; class Mammalia; order Primates; family Lorisidae; genus Arctocebus; species Arctocebus calabarensis. The sequence continues at coordinate 10,602 of CAUYON010121965.1, forward strand.
TTTTTTCTGTGTATATATTAGATATGGGTGCAACTCTTCCCTGAAAAATCTGTGGAAATAGGAACAAACAGAGGACAAACAGTATAAATACTTAATGAGTGCTCTATATACAAAATATTAATATTAGCAACATCTATAGGATTGAACATTCTATACAATTACTACATCAGCCACTATTTTTGACCCTATGTTCCAGGAACCCTGCTAGTTAATTTACATATGTTACATTTAATCTTCACTAGAAAATTTTAAGCTGAGTATCAGTCTCCCTTTTTAATTTATGGAGATCCTAGAATTTCAGGGGATTAAGTAACTCACCAAAGGTCAACAAACTGAGCTAAGTTCCTAAATCATGTCTATCTTCAATGTCTACGCTCAGTCTATTTCTACCGTGAAATCTGAAGCAGAAAGGTAATAATTCCAGGGAAGAATGTGAAATACAGAAGAGTAACAACATATGATATAGAACCAGAGTCCTGATTGAAGAAATACCAAACAAAACCAAAGCAAATATGGATCTGTGGGGAATCAAACAATAGTTAGAGAAATCCAACCTGCCTTATTCATAGTCTGGAATGAATATGTGTGTGATGAGGGGAGGAAGATGTATACATGTTTGTGCAAAAGATTATGTACATAGTATCTTTTAAAATTAACTTTAGTAAACTGTAACTTGTGTATTTCATAGCATGTTTTTAATTTTCAATTAATCCTTTTATAAATTAATCCTTTTTGGTAGATGAGTTTTGAAATGTGAGCATGCATCAACATCATTTAGGTGGATTGTTAAATATGAATTATTGTGTCCCACTGTTAGAGTTTCTGATCCATTATATTTGGATGAAATCCTAATTTTTCATTTCCAACAAGTTTCCAAGTGATGATGATCCTGGTCTGGGCACCACATTTTGAGAACCACTACTTGAGATTTTGAAGTGGAATAACTGTCAATTTTCAGGGAGGGATAAACCAGTAAAACAAGTAGTTGATAAAAATAAAATCTAATATTTACAGAGCCATTTTTCTTTTCTGGCACTACCCCGAATACTTTACACCTTGACCCCATTCAACCTTCAGAACAATCCTTTGAAGTAGATACTGTTGGATTTGCATTTTATAGATAAAAAAAATAGAGGATGAATATGTTTGGGAAACTTGCCCATGGTCTTGTTGTTAAAACTATTTGAACCCAACTAGTCTGACTCCCACAGGAGTCCCAAATCTATACATGTGTGATCCTCAAGTAATGGCATACAAAATGGGTCATCCAAAAAGTTTTATAAGAATTCAGATTTCTTGATTCTATACCCAGAGATTCTGACTCAGTGTCTTTATAATGAAGTACAGAAATCTGCATTTCTAACCCATTTTTTAGACATTGGATTAAGCTGTAAAATGTTCTGGTCCCATATCACACAGGACAAGTAAGTGGTGGAAACCATTTTATTACTTTGTAAGATAAAGCTTTATTCTTGTCTGCTGGTATTTTACAGATTCCATAGAGCCTTTTCCTCAATGTAGAGTATGAAATAAAGCTAGATTTATTTAGTTTGTTGTTCAACCATCAGTCTAACAATTCCATAAACATGTAAAGTGCTTGGGCCATTATCTATGGTAATTGCATCTGTTCACAATGATCACACACATATTTTACTCTCAGTCAATTGCTGGTCTCAACCTAGCAGTGTTCCCCAACGTTGAGGTATATCAAAATCCCTCAAGAATTTAGATGATGGGTGTCATTTGCTTGTTTTAATGACCTTTGGAGATTTTTATTCAGTAGGACTTGGGTGAAGTTCAAATGGCTGTATTTTTACATTTTGGGAAGAATATCATCAGCCAGTTACAGAAACCACTGTTCCAGATCATTTTCTAACTTGTTATGTGTAATTGTAAAAATCTGAGCTACAAAGAGCAAATTCCATCTTTTTGAGTATACATCCCAAGTCAGCCCTTTCACTGGGTTCCCTGAGGTAGTCGTCCCACCCCTCATATCAGCCCGACCAACAGCTACAGTGAGAGCTTGGAGGGAGGGAGCTGAGTAGCAAGGGGGTCTCATGCTTCAGACCCCTGATTCTGGCACTCAATTGAAAAGTCACAAGTTTTTACTTCACTGATTTTCTCAAGTAGTCAAATAATTTTAAGTAAAAAACCCACCCGCCTGGTTGAGAAAAGTAGCAGTAGGATGAGTGTGGAGACAGTTGATGGTGCTGAGCAAAGACTCTCCACTCATGCACCCAGGATGTGCTGTTCTTCCAGTAAGTGCGAGGCGCTGTTCTTAGTGTTGGTGAGCTGCAGGAAACCAAAAGGCAAAAGCCCTGCCCTCTTTCTGGCTGAAACTGATTAGGGGGGAGTAAGAAATAAAAGAAATGAATAAGTCTGACTCCGATTGGGATACACACTATACAGAAAATAAACCAGAATAATCTGAAAGTGAATGACTGTGGATGAGGTGGTGCCTCTTAGTAAGGTGGTGATGAAAAATTTCTTCAATGAAATGTCACTTGAGCAAAATCTTAAATGATGAAAAGAAATTAGCCATGTGAAGAAAAAGGATAAGGGATAGCAGAGAGGCCATATGTAATCATTTTGAACCTGGAATAGCCTAATGCATCACAGAAGTGAAAGGATAAATGGGTCTAAAGGGAAGGATAGGCCAGACTCTGAGGCTGTGGCAATTGACATGACATCACACACATACATAAAAATTGACTTCACATTTAATATAAAGGAAATTATATTCCCAGGCTAAAAATCATACAGATGAAAATTTCCCCCAAAGAAATACAAAGAAGTTTTTTGTAACCTGATAAAGAAATTATAAAATTGATGTGGCAAAATAAAAAGCAAGAAATGAAAAGGAGATCCAGGATAGAGAACTAGTCCTTCTGTGTTTTAAAATGTAAAGCCTTTGAAAAGTGTGGTACTAAAACAAGAATTATTTTTCACCTATCACACTGAGCTCCACTGGTAGAGTGGAATAAGAACTCAAAAGTAGAGGCAAATAGATACAGAGCTTTAGAATGCAATAAAGTTTGGCATTTCAAATCAGTAGGGAACAGATGTATATCAATAAAAAGTGTGGTGGGACAACTGAATAACCATCTGGAAAACAAAAGTTGGATTCACATTTCATTCATAGGCTGGAGGAAATTAATTTCAAATAAAAATGTGTATACGTTTATATGTTAATATGGAAATGCAAAAACGGTACAGCTATTTTAGAAAACAGTTTGGCAGTCTTTCATAAAGATAAACACACACTAATCATGTGACCCAGACATTCCGTTTCTATGCTCTAAAGAAATGAAAGCATATGTCCATACAAAAAACATGAATTTCTATATTGGCTTTATTTATAAAAACAGGAAACAACCAAAATGTGCCTCAAATGGAGAGTAGATTAAACTAGAATGTGGTTATTTATCCATTTTAACATTGATAAATCTTACATGCCATATGCTAAAAGAAAATGTTAGATTCTCAAGGCTACTTACTCTACGATCCTATTATATGACATCCTGGAAAAGGCAAAACTGTAATCACAAAAACCACATCAGGGATCTTCCAAGTCTGAGGGTGGCTAGAGGGAACTGATTAAAATCTTTTGCTGTCCAAAAATTTATGGAAGTACATATCCCAAAAGGGAAATTTTAATTGTGTATAAATTTTACCTCAAGAAAGTTAATATGGTTTATTAAACCGTAAAAATAATAAAAGAAGATTGTGTGGAATTGTTTCATGACCTCTCAATGAGAAGACTTTTCTGATAATTATGCAAAATTTGAGTTCTAAAAAATGACTTCAAGATATTTCACTGCCAAAGAACTCAAAAAACTTATGCAAGAAAAAAAGCATTGTTAAAAAATCAAAAGACAAATAATATATTTGAAAATATATTTATAGCTTTTATCACAGAAAGTGTTGTCCTATTTAATATAGAATGAATTCTACAAATAGTTTTTTAAAAAGGAGTAACCATGTCAGATTGTATAAAAAAATCAACACATTGTGCCCCATATATGCATAAATGTATTCATAATCTATGTGTATATGACTTAATAAAAAAATTAAAAAAAACAAAAAGGAGTCCACTAGACAAAATTTGTAAATAGATATTTCACAGAAAATGAATCAAAATGAAACAATTAAAAAGATAACCTCAAGCAAAATAAGGAGAATGCAAAATTAAAATTTCATTCTGACTAAAATATTCACCTATAGCATTATATATATATGTGTATATATATAGATATACACACATATATACACATTTACATTTATGCACATTTATATTTATATATATATATAAATACCAAACACAACCCACAAGCAAAACTGTAAAGAAATGTTCACCCACGCATTTCATATAGGAGAGAATATTGGCATAGCTCTCTGGAGGATAATTTCTTATATAACAGAATTATAAATCAATATTAACCTATCTATGACTAGGAAATCTAAATTCTGGAATTTTTTCCCAGAAGTATACATTTGTGAAATGAAATATATACAAGATTAGGCATTGAAGCAATGTCTGTAATGATAGCAATGGATGTTTGTTCAGTATTTTCCGTGGTGTAACAGTCCCATTCTAAGTGTTTGCAGGTGTTTAACTTCAGCAGCTTCCTATAACCTCTCTGCGGGGTAGGTTCTGTTCCTGCATTGTACAAATGAGGAAACAGAGACACAGAAAGTAAATTAACTTGTCCTAGATTTATTTACCAAATGGCTGTCTTCAATTAACAAACAGGTGCTCTGGCTCCAATGTCCATTATCTTAACACTTACACACTGTGCAATGATAAACCAAATAAATTTCCATCAGTAAAAGACTGGCTAATTAAACATGGCACACTCATAAAGTGGAACACTATGCAACTGTAAGAAAGAGCAGTGGCACTTTATGCACACGGACAATAAGACATTCAAAACATATTGCCAATGAAAGGGAAAGATGCATAACCATGTAGAGTATTATTTTACCACCTATTTAAAAAGGAGGGTAATAAAGAATATGTTTATATTAGAATATCTCCCAACAGAATATAATAAATTCCTAACAGTAGTTACCTCTGGGGATGAGGTCATGGGAAGCTGTATAAATGGGCAGGCACCTGGTGCTGGGGTTAGACGGCCAGTAAGGAGTCTTTTCATTTTACACCTTTGCATGTTTGGGGAGTGAATTAAATAACATAAATGAAATGTCTAGGGTACAAGTAAATTAAAGATAAAAATTAAGAAGTACTTATCAACAGATATCATGAAATTGAGTGAAAATTACATCAGAAAATGTTTGCACTTCTTATAACGTTCCAGAGTATACAAAGTATTCATTTTATTCTAGAAGAAAAAGTTCCAATGACACGATAGAAACATGAAAAGAGATTTTACAAAAGAAGAAACATGAAGTAATGAAACATGAAAAAGAGACTCAGCTCCCCTGGTAATTAGGAAAATGTATTAAAACCAAAATCATATATACTTCAAGCTTGTAAAAAAAAAAATTTAAGTGAATAAGAGTCAAAAGTGTCAGGAAGGATGCAGAGAAATGGAATAATCATTCTGTTAGTGGGGATCTAAATAAATAGTCACAGCCACTTTGAAGAGAGATTCAGAAATATCTAACAAGGTTGAGGATGTACTTCCCTCGCCGGGTCCATAGTAGGAATACAGTTGCATGAATAAACCAGGAAACATCCATGAGTGGACAGAGCAGGGTAGTTTGTAAGCATGGAACATCTAAATAACCATCAATAGGGAGATGGATTGATAAATTGTGTTACATACATCCAATAGAATCCTAGATGACTGTGAAAAAAAATGAAAAAGTATCAACACGCAGAAATGCCACATATATAATGTTGAATAAAGAAGTTAATTGCAGCAGGCTAGATGAAGCATACAATATCTATAAATATTAAATTATATATATCAACCTCTTACAGTGTTAAGGAAATTTACGTCTGTGTAGATATTTCAAAAGGTTTTTAGGTCTAATAAGCATCCAGTTAAGGTTGGTGGTTATCTCTGGTATGAAAAGAGTAGAAAGGAATTAGGAGATGAGCCTTTTATCCTGACCCAGTCTCTATTAGGTGGGAGCTTAGAGAACCCCTCCCCATCTACCTCTTCCTAAATTGAATTGTAGTTGGCCTGTAGTTGTTTGTCTGCTACTATCAAATTAGTATTGAGTACATGGGATGCTTGCTTTTAGTTCTTGAGATATTTAATTAAGGAGAATATCCTTCAACTCCATCCAGGTAAATACAAAAGATGTAACGGCTCCATCTTTTCATAACTTAATAGTATTCCATGATATGCACATGATGTGAATCTTGATTGACTTTCATCTGTTTGGAAGACAAAAATAATCAGAAACTTTCCTTCTTTCACCTTGGTGTCTATAGTGGACATTTGACCTAAGCTAGGTCAGTTGGAATTTTCCACCTAGGACTATAAATCTTACATGAATTAAAAAGAGAAGATGAGCCACAGGCGCTGCCAGGGATAGGGGAAAGGGAGGGGAGGGGTGGGGGGAGGATGGGTAGAGGGAGGGCAATTAGTGGGAACACACCTACGGTGCATCTTAGCAGGGTACTGGCGAAACTTATTAAAGGTAGATAGAGTATTAATGTCTTTATATAGTGATCAAGGAAATGCCATGAAGGATATCTGTAACAGTATGATCAAAATATTTCTGAATGTATAAAAAAAAAAGCTTTTGTGACTTTTACGATTGAAACAGCATCGATAAAAGTCTGACATAGTGGAAAGACACAAGCGTGCATGGACCTGGTTTTCCCTGACTTTACACCACTTAGCGACAACCTGCATCCCTTCATTTCCATTTTAAATTGAAATAATCACTTAAAGATCTTCACAAAGGGGCTCAAATTCCAGAAGCTAAATGCCATTTTATCTCCAGCTGAATTACTTGCTGTTGTTTAGACATGACCCTTTCATTTTTACAGCTCCCTCTCACATCATGGTTATAATAATGGGTACAATTCTAAGGTAAGAAAATACTTTCTCAAAGAGCATACTTCATTTCTCCAAGGAGCCTGAGCTCTTCCAAGCAAATAGGATCTCTTTAACCAATATTAAGCGGGAATGCACACACAAGGGCATTAGTTAGTTCAGTTGGCAAAGTGCAAACACTGAATTCTAGAACTAGCTCAGAAACAGAGTAACAACCCCTCTGCCAAATGTAAACTACATATAATATAAAATAAATTGTGAATTCTCCAACTACGTCTCTTTAGAAAGACACCATAAGATATATAGCAAAACACAAGTCTACACAAGATGCTGTGTACAATTTCATAAACTAGGGTAAATTTTACTCTAGTATCAGCTTTGATGAAGTTTCTTGACTTTTCTCTTTATTTCATTGTCCCTTCCTTTTTTTAAACTAAATCTTTATGAAATCACACCTGTATACATTTATGGGGTATAATGTGATGATTTGATGTACAATGTCGAATGCTCAAATCAAAAATTAACATAACCATCATCTCACTTACTTATTTTTGCAGTATGACATTTATAATACATTCTAAGTTGTTTTGAAATGGACCCTTGCATTATGTACATTAAGTGAGGTCCCCACCAAATACCCTCCCTGAACTAGCCTCCATTTTTATCATTCCTATGAATGTGTAAATGTTTCTATATTGGTTTATAATAGTCTTGAGTTCATTGGATACATTTTTTTTAATTCTTGAGATACTTTACTAAGAAGAATATGTTCCAGCTCCATCCAGGTAAACATAAAAAATGCACAGACTCTCTCTTTTTATGGCTGCATAGTATTCCATGGTATACATCTACCACAATTTGTTTATCCATTCATGGGTTGATAGGCATTTAGGGTGCTTCCATGACTTGGTTGTTGTGGATTGGGCTGCAATAAACATTCTGGTACAGATGTCTTTGTTATAAACTAATTTTTGCTCATCTGGGTAGTTACCTAGTAATGATATTGCAAGATCAAATCTTAGTCCCTTGAGAATTCTCCAGACTTTTTTTTTTTTTTTACAAAGTTTCCAGTCCCAACAGCAGTGTAAAAAGTGTTCCTTTCTCTCCACATCCATGCCAACCAACATCTGCAGTTTGGGGATTTTGTGATGTGGGCCGATCTCAATGGAGTTAGGTGATATCTCAAAGTGCCATACCTCTGATGACTAAAGATGATGAGTATTTTTCATGTGTTTGTAGGCCTTGCACCTGTCATCTTCAGAGATGTTTTTGTTCAAGTCTCTTATCCACAAAGAAAGGGGGTTCTTTGTTCTTTTTTATTGATTAGTTTGAGTTCTCTGTGGATTCTAGTTATCAGATCTTTGTCAGAAATATAAGCTGTAAAAATCTGAGATACTACTTTTTAATGTAAATAGTCAACAGAGGAAGTAAAAATGTCTCTTCCTGGCTCAAAGGATTTTATAACAGCTGGAAAGGACTTGGTAGACAAGCTGGTTTACAGCCCTGCCATTTGGAAGAAGGGGACACCGAGAGAAGATGAATGTGCCTGTCTCCCAAGGCTGCACAGCTCATCAGAAGCCATGTGCAGACTCAAGCACTCTATTTTAACTCCAGCCGTCAGAACTGTTTCTCCTTTGCACGGTTTGATGCTTTTGTTTCTAATTAAAGGTTACCAACCCTAATATAATTCTGCCCAGTCTCAGCGTTACCTCTCATTAATGGAGAAAAGAAAGTAAAATCACGCAGAGATTCTCTCTTGGCACCTCTCAAATCCTCTCTCTGCAAAGCAAAGCTCTACCTGAGAGTTCAGGTCAGAGTCTCTAAAGTTGCTTAGAAATCTACTGATGCTATCTCATTACCAACAGTGCGCTGAGGATTTTTTGTGGATTCTAGTTCATGAATGCAGAGAATGATTCATTTGCTTCCACTTCTCCTTTGCCCTTCTCATTTGGCCAGATTGATTTCCTTTCTCCACATAATTTCACTTGTCACTATTCATGACTTGAGAATTGACCCTCTCCTCTGCACTCTCCTCAGGAGCCAACTTCTATTCTTAAAAACAATTGAAATTGCACATTAATGAAAAATTATTGAAGCTGGCATTGATGAAAATTCTTGCTTTGGATTATTTTTTCTTGCTAATATAAAGTGCTGCTCTTCAGATATACCTGGAGAGGAATATCGAATTATTGCCAGTAGTTAAGCATCAAACAAAGAAATCATCACTTGTCCAGCCCAACTCTTGCCTCACCCCTTATATACCCCAGTGGCAAATCTAATCTTTGGCTTTCTTTTCTCCTGGAGAAAGAAGAAAATGAGAAATAATGTGATCTCTGCCTCCCAATTTCTAAAGTAATGCCCAAGTTCAAAAAGAGATGGGGGAATCCAAATCAAAGCTCCCATAGGGGGTGCAAGAAACCAGACCTTCTCCGCTGGAGGACTGGAGGAATTCTGTTTTCTCTCCTTAGAAGAAGATGATACTGTACTTGAGCTTGGTTAAAATAACTAGAAAAGCTCAGTGTCTGCAAAAAATTTCCATCATTACAAGTATTGTTAGCAAATATTGTTCCAAACTGATGATGTAAAACCTGGGAATACAGGGGCAGAACTGGAACCAGAGCCAGAGTGACTTGTTCTAGGTCTGGCAAGCTCCTACTGTGTGCAAACAGTGACACTAGTCACATACCACTACCTGGGACCTCGAGGGCCAGGAAAATTACCATAGCAGTCACTGCTCTGGTGGTGACACCTATCTTCTCCTCCCCAAGTTACTTTATCTAGAGCTCTTCTAAGGTAGAAATTCCACTGATTGGTGTCTGCTGAACTCATGCAATGAAATAGTTGAACAAATTCCTTTCTCCTTTTTACATGAATATGAAGTACATACAACAAAGTGATCTTTACCCAGGCAAACTTACACAGATTTTAATATTTTGCTAATATTATATTATATAATATTTTGCTAATATAATATTTTGTATATTATATACAAATCAGCTATCAAAAGCATACTTCTGTACTGAAGGAACAGTTCATCTTCATATAAAGAAGCAACTATTTTACACAAAAATGATGACACAAACACTGAAATACCTATATGTTACTTTTTAAAATTATTGTCCAAACTTTAAGTTACTCTAAGGTAAGTTATTTAAAGGAAACTTAGCCTATTAGGAAGAGGAGACAGTGGTTTGCTAGACCTAAAAATCAGATTTACCATCTATTTGCTGTCAGTGGGACATACTATTTAAGCATTTTATGCTTCAGTTTCCTCTTTAACAGAATATCTACTTTCTACAAGAATTCAAATGAGTGATTATAATGTCTTTACAAGGTCCAGGGGTGTCCACCTTTCAGCTTCTTTGCACCATATGGGAAGAAGAAGAGTTGTCTTGGGCCACATATTAAATATACACATGTAGCAACCTATGTAACAGAATATGTAGCAAGTTATGTAACAAGATATATAGCAGCTTATGTAACAACATATTTCCTGATCTCTGTGGCAACCTATACAGCAAGATGTGTAGGAAGGAGGACAGCAGGCTTGCAGAGACAATGTGACAGCTTTTTGAAATATACAAGCAATCTCTAGACATTAAGGAACAGATTGTGGCAGTTGAATATTGATCAGCTGTGGAATTTCAGTGGGGGGGTCAGGGGAGAGGGAGGGAAGCTTGTTCTCAATAAACAGCAGCTGCAGAGGTTGTGGTGGCATTTTTCCAGACACGTATGGGAAGGTTCACCTCCTGCAAGTTTCAAGCTTACAATCCATTGTCCAGCCTGCTTCCTTGGTTATTGCACTGACATGCAAACACTAACAAAAGCTGATGAGCAAAAAAGAAAAGGACCATACATAATTTTCAAGATATCCAACACCACAAATAATAACAACAGGCCTCATATAATCTGCATGTGGCCCTTGAGCCACAGGTTGGACACCCCTGTAAAGAAAAAAATTAGTGTTCTCCTGTAATGACATATTTGAAAAAATTATAGAGAAAAGTTAGTGCAAGGCTTAGACTAAACATGTTGAAGTGAGGTATTTGACCTTTCTATAATCTGAAAAGAATAGAAAATAGTGTAGTGTGGTGGCAAGAACGTGTAGTCCCAGCTACTCAGGAGGCTGAGACAGGAAGGTCACTTGACCCCAGGAGTTTGAGGTTGCTGTGAGCTATGTTGCCACTGCACACTCTACTGAGGGTGACAGAATGAGACTCTGCCTCAGCAAAAACAAAAAAAAACAAAAAAACCCAGAAGAGCTGGGGCCAGAGCTGGACCTCAGGGCACAGAGGCAGGTTTGGATATGTAAACACTAAGAATGTCAGAATTAAAAAGTGCACGGCCATTTCTTAGTTAGATGTTAGATAACATTATCAGGAAAAGACTTCAACTCTGCTCCTACGATCCCAGAGAAATAAGAGGTGGACATAAAAACTGGCACCTGAGCTGAGAAACTAAAAGATATGCTGCCACCTACCAGTAATATCAAAAATGATCTGCTAGACATAACACAAACATCCATAATATTAGAAATGGATCCTCTCCCTCCCCTCAGGGGAAAGGACAGCCTTCTGGGGACTAAATGCTGAGCCCCTGAGTCACCTGAACACCTGGTCACCCTGGTGAGAGGGATAGAAGGGCCATTGCCCTGGAGAGTCAGGAAGCCACCATTCAGATCCCAGATGCATGGGAGCGCCGGGTACAGCCAGCAGGAGCTCAGACCTCACAGAACCAGGACACAGCCACACCCTGTGCCTGACTCAGAGAACAGGATCATTAATATAGCAGTGTTTGAAGACTTTGATGTGAACAATTTCATTCAAATAGCATCAGTATTGTTTTCAACTTAACCAAATAATTTTGCAACC
>CAUYON010121967.1:0-11197 GCA_963573935.1 Arctocebus calabarensis
CCCTCTCTCCACTCATCCTCCCCTCCCCCTACCCTCCCTTTTCCCTTTCCCCATATTCTTGTGCTGTAATTGGGTTATAGACTTCATATGAAACCTATAAATTAGCTTCATAGTAGGGCTGAGTACATTGGATACTTTTTCTTCCATTCGTAAGATGCTTTGCTAAGAAGAATGTGTTCTAGCTCTATCCATGTAAACAATAAAGATATAAAGTCTCCATCTTTCTTTAAGGCTGCATAATATTCCAAGGTATACATGTACCACAATTTATTAATTCATTCATGGATCAATGGGCACTTGGGCTTCTTCCATGACTTAGCAATTATGAATTGGGCTGCAATAAACATTCTGGTACAGGTATCTTTGTTATAATGTGATTTTGGTCTTCTGGGTATATACCAAGTAAAGGAATTATATGATCAAATGGCAGGTCTATTTTTAGATCTCTGAGTATGCTACAAACGTCCTTTCAAAAGGAACATATTAGTTTGCATTCCCACCAGCAATGTAGAAGTGTTCCCTTTTCTCCACATTAAAGCTAACATCTCTGGTTTTGGGATTTTTTAAAAAAAATTTTATTTTGTATTAAATCATAGCTGTGTACATTCCAATCTTACTGGAGTTAGATGATATCTCAAAGTAGTTTTGATTTGCATTTCTCTGAGGATTAAGGATAGTGAGCATTTTTTTCATGTGTCTGTAGGCCATGCACCTGTCTTCTTTAGAGAAGTTTCTCTTCAAGTCCTTTGCCCTTACTGAGAAGGGATCACTTGTTCTTTTCTTGCTAATACGTTTGAGTTCTCTGTGGATTCTAGTTATTAAACCTTTGTCAGAGGCATAAACTGCAAATATTTTCTCCCATTCTGAGGGCTGTCTGCTTGCTATACTTACTGTGTTCTTGGCTGTGCAGAAGCTTTTTAGTTTCTTCAGGTCCCAGTAGTGTATTTTTGGTACTGCTTCAATTGCCTGGAGGGTCTTCCTCATAAAGTATTTGCCCAGACCGATTCTTTCAAGAGTTTTCCCTGCACTTTCTTCTGCTATTTTTAAGGTTTCATGTCTTAAGTTAAATTTTTTTTTTAAATAAATCATAGCTGTGTACATTAGTGCAATCATGGAATACAATGTGCTGGCTTCATATACAATCTGAAATATTTTCATCCAACTGTTCAACATATCCTTCATGGGATTTTCTTGGTTATTGTATAAAAACTTTTGTATTCTGCCTTTAGTAAGTTTCACCTCTACTGGCTCAGCGTCTGTGGCTCAGCGGGCTAAGGCACCAGCCACGTACACCTAAGCTGGCTGGTTTGAATCCAGCCCTGGCTGGCCAAACAACAATGATGGCTGCAACCAAAAAAAAAAAAAAAGTTTCACCTCTACCCTTCGAAGATGCACCATAAATGTGACCCCACCATTTACCCTCTCTCCACCCATCCTCCCCCGTCCCCTCCCCTCCCTGGGCCCTTTCCCCATATTCTTGTGCTATAATTGGGTTATAGACTTCATATGAAAGCTATAAATTAGCTTCATAGTAGGGCTGAGTAAATTGGACACTTTTTCTTCCATTCTTGAGATACTTTGCTAAGAAGAATGTGTTCCAGCTCCATCCATGTAAACATGAAAGAGGGAAAGTCTCCATCTTTTTTAAAGGCTGCATAACTTTCCATGGTATAAATGTACCATAATTTATTAATCCATTCGTGGGTCGATGGGCACTTGGGCTTCTTCCATGACTTAGCAATTATGAATTGGGCTGCAATAAACGTTCTGGTACTTTGTTATAACGTGATTTTTGCTTTTCTGTGTATATACCAAGTAAAGGAATTATAGGATCAAATGGCAGGTCTATTTTTAGATCTCTGAGTATTCTCCAAACATCTTTCCAAAAGGAATGCATTAGTTTGCATTCCCACCAGCAATGTAGAAGTGTTCCCTTTTCTCCCCATCCATGCCAACATCTCTGGTTTTGGGATTTTGTTATGTGGGGTAATCTTACTGGAGTTAGATGATATCTCAAAGTAGTTTTGATTTGCATTTCTCTGATGACTAAGGATAGTGAGCATTTTTTCATGTGCCTAAAGGCCATGCACCTGTCTTCTTTAGAGAAGTTTCTCTTCAAATCCTTTGCCCATCCTGAGAATGGATCACTTGTTCTTTTCTTGCTAATACGTTTGAGTTTCCTGTTGATTCTGGTTATTAAACCTTTGTCGGAGACATAACCTGCAAATATTTTCTCCCATTGTGAGGGCTGTCTGCTTGCTATACTTACTGTGTTCTTGGCATGCAGAAGCATTTTAGTTTCATCAGGTCCGAGTAGTGTATATTTGGTACTGGTTCAATTGCCTGGGGGGGGGTGAGTCCCCCTCATAAAGTATTCACCCAGGTAAATTCTTTCAAGTGTTTTCCCTGCACTTCCTTCTAGCATTTTAATAATTTCATGTCTTAAGTTTAAATCTTTAATTCAGTGTGAGTCTATCTTCATTAGTGGTGAAAGGTGTGGGTTCAGTTTCAGTTTTCTACAGTTTGCCAGCTAGTTCTCCCAGTACCATTTGTTAAATAGAGAGCCTTTTCCCAACTGAATGTTTTTAATTGGCTAGTCGAAGATCAAATAGTGGTAAGTAGCTGGATTCATCTCTTGGTTCTCTATTCTGTCCCAAACATCTATCTCTCTGTTGTTGTGCCAGGACCATGCTGTTTGATCACTGTTGATTTATAGTACAGTCTTAGGTCTGGTAGCATGATTCCTTCTGCTTTGTTTTTATTTCTGAGTAATGTCTTGGCTATTCGAGGTTTTTTCTGATTTCATATAAAACTATGTATTATTTTTTCAAGATCTGTCAAATATGACAATGGAGCTTTAATAGGAATTGCATTGAAATTGTATATTTCTTTGGGTAGTATGGACATTTTAACAATGTTGATTCCTCCCAATCATGAGCATGGTATGTATTTCCATTTGTTGTCATGTTCAGGTATTTCATTTCTTAGAGTTTCATAGTTCTCTTTATAGAGATCTTTTACATGCTTTGTTAGATAGACTCCCAAATATTTCATCTTCTTTGGCACTACTGTGAAAGGAATAGAGTCCTTGACTGTTTTTTGGCTTGGTTATTGTTGGTGTATATAAAGGCTACAGATTTATGAGTGTTGATTTTATAGCCTGAGACACTGCTGTATTCCTTGATCACTTCAAAAAGTTTTGTAGTAGAATCCCTGATGTTTTCCAAATATACAATCATATCATCTGTGAAGAGTGAAAGTGTAATCTCTTCTGACCCTATGTGGATACCCTTGATAGCCTTTTCCCTAATTGCAATGACTAAAGCTTTCATTACAATGTTAAAGAGCAATAGAGACAATGAACAACCTTGTCTGGTTCCTGATCTAAGTGGGAATGGTTTCAATTTAACTCCATTCAATATAATATTGGGTGTGGGTTTGCTGTAGATGGCCTCTATCAGTTTAAGAAATGTCCCTTCAATACCAATTTTATTAAGTGTTCTGATCATGAAGCATTGCTGGATATTATCAAAAGCTTATCCTGCATCAATTGAAATAGTCATATGGTCTTTCTTTTTTAATTTGCTTATGTGCTAGATTGCATTTATAGATTTACGTATATTGAACCAGCCTTGAGATCCTGGGATAAAGCCCACTTGGTCATGGTGTATAATTTTTTTTATGTGTTGCTGGATTCTTTTTGCGAGGATCTTATTGAATATTTTTGTATCAATATTCGTTAGTGATATTGGTCTATAATTTTCTTTTCTTGTTGGGTCTCTTCCTGGTCTAGGGATCAAGGTGATGTTTGCTTCATAGAATGTGTTGGGTAGTATTCCTTGTTTTTCTATATTTTGGAAATCGTTGAGTAATATAGGTAAAAGTTCTTCTTTATAGGTTTGGTAGAATTCTGACGTGAGGCCATCTGGTCCTGGGCTTTTCTTTTTAGGGAGATTTTGTATAGTCGATGCTATTTCAGAAGTTGATATAGGCCTGTTCCCCATTTCCATTTTCTTCTGGCAAAGTCTGGAAGGTGGTGTGCTTCCTAGTATTGGTCAATTTCCATCAGATTTTCATATTTCTGAGAGTAAAGTTTCTTGTAATATTTGT
The DNA here is from genome assembly GCA_963573935.1 of Arctocebus calabarensis. Lineage (NCBI taxonomy): Eukaryota > Metazoa > Chordata > Mammalia > Primates > Lorisidae > Arctocebus > Arctocebus calabarensis. The sequence goes on from CAUYON010121967.1 coordinate 4,111, forward strand.
TAAGGATTTTTTTAATTTATGAGGAGTCTGTTGTTATTTCATCTTTACCATTTCTGATTGATGAAATTAGAGATTTTACTGTTTTATTCCTGGTTAGGTTAGCCAAAGGTTTATCTATTTTATTGACCTTTTCAAAAAATCAACTTTTTGATTTATTGATCTATTGTATAATTATTTTATTTTCAATTTCATTTAATTCTGCTCTAGTTTTGTCTATTTCTTTTCTTCTGCTGAGTTTGGGATTGGAATGTTTTTCCTTTTCCACTTGTTTAAGATGTCCCATTAAGTTGTTAACTTCCTCTCTTTTCGTTCTCTTGAGGAAGGCTTGTAGTGCTATAAATTTCCCTCTAAGAACTGTATTTGCAGTATCTCAGAGGTTGTGATAATTCATGTCTTTATTGTCATTGTGTTCCAAAAATTTGGAAATTTCCTGCTTAATCACATCCATGACCCATCTGTCCTTCAGCATGAGGTGGTTTAGTTTCCATGTTTTTGTTTGAGTATGCAGATTCTTATTGTTATTGAGTTCAACTTTTATTCCATGATGATCTTAGAAGATACAAAGAATAATTTCTATTTTTTTAAAATTTTGCTCAGGTTAGACTTGTGACCTAAGATGTGATTGATTATAGAGTATGATCTTTGGCCTGGTGAGAAGAATGTGTATTCAGTTTTGTTGGGATGAAATCTGTTAAATCCAAATGTCAGATGGTTAAGTTTAAATCTAAAATGTCTTTGCTTGGCTTATTTTTGGAGGATCTATCCAATACTGCTAAAGGTGTTTTAAAATCTCTAACTACTATGGAGCTGGAGGAAATCAAATTGCTTATGTCTTTTAGAGATTCTCTTATAAATTGAAGTGCATTCTGGTTGAGTGCATAAATATTAATAATTGAAATCTTTTTTTGAATATTACCTTTAACAAATATGAAGTGTCCATCTTTATCTTTACTTACTTTTGTTGGTTTAAAGCCTATTGTATCTGCAAATAAGACTGCAACACTTGCTTTTTTGCTGCTTTCCATTTTCCTGGAATATAGATGACCATCCCTTCACCTTGAGTCTATATTTATCTTTTAAGGTAAGATGATATTCTTGTATGCAGCAGATATCTGTCCTGAGTTTTTGTATTCAGTCAGCTAACCTGTGCCTGTTTAGAGGACAATTTAAATCATTCACATTAATTGAGAATAATGATAAGCCTTTCTATAGTCCAGTGGGCATTTTTGATTCTTTTGCCATTGTGGATGTGGGAATTCAATCGAAAGTTGCTGAGTGAGTTTATTTTTGTGGTGGAGGATTATGCTGGTCCTTATGGAGATAGGTCTGAGAATATCCTGGAGAGCTGGTTTAGTTATGGCAAATTTCTTCCACATGTGTATGTCATTAAAGTATTTAATTTCTCCATCATAAATGAAACTCAGTTTAGCTGGATACAGGATCCTGGTTTGAAAGTTATTTTGTTTTAGGAGATTAAAAATCAATGACCATTCTCTTCTAGCTTGAAAGGTTTGAGCACAGAGATCTGAAGTTATTCTAATATTCTTACCCTTGTAAGTCATGGTTTTCTTGTATCTGTCTGCTTTCAGAATCTTCTCATTCGTATTAACTTTAGTGAAGTTAACTATGATGTGCCTGGGGGATGTCTTATTTGGATTGAGTCATGCTGGGGTTCTGAAACTGCTATCTGAATTTCAGAGTCTCTTGGCATGTCTGGAAAGTTCTCTTTCATCATCTCAAGGAGAAGGGACTCTGTGTCTTGTGAAGCCACTTCATTATTTTTAGGGATTCCTATAAGACCAATATTGGTTTTCTTCGAGTTATCCCAGAGCTCTCTGAGAGAATGATCCATTTTTGCCTTCCATTTCTCTTCATCTTTGAACATTTGGTTGTATTCAAAAGCTCTGTCTTCCATATCAGAAATCCTTTCTTCTGCTTGCTCCATTCTGCTCCATTCTGAGGGATTCTACTATATTTTTCAGATATTTGAGGGCTGCAACTTCTTGTCTCAATGTGTCAAAATCTTTGGTCATTTTGTCTTTGAATTCATTGATTTCCTGAGTCATCTGTTGGATTACTGCTTGAAATTCTAGTTCCATCTTTTCCTCCATCCTTTTGATCTGATTTGCTATCGAGATTCTAAATTTGATTTCTGACATCTCAGCCATTTGTTTATGCATAGGATCTTGTGCTATGTCTGCCTTATAATTCCTTGGGTGAGTTGATCTACTCTAATTATTCATATTGCCAGAGATTTTCCATTGATTCCGCATCATGATTGTTTTTCACTGTTGCCTCTGGCCATCCTCAGGGTTGGTGACGTGTCTCTCCAAGATTGGACCACATCTGGATCACTCTATTGTTGCTGGATTTTTGTAGGAGGTGACCCTGTGTAGCTCCTGTGGTGCTGCCACTGCCAGAGTGTTTTGGCTGTGGGAGCAGCTGTGGAGTGGAGCGTGGCAGACATGGATCCAGCAGGAAGGTTGGGGAAGGCACACGGTTGTGGGAGTGCCTGGCACCTGGTGACTTTGGCCAAAAAAGCCCGTGGCTCCAGCAGTCTCTGGCTGTGTGGAGGGCTTTGAAAAGAGGTAGGGAGGGAGCCAGAGTGAGGGTGTGACTTTGTGTGGCTTCCCATGATCCTGACCATGTATTTGGGTCTGGTGTGGAGACAGGGATGGCATGGGGGGGAATAAGTGGTTTCCCTGGCTGGAGGGCTTGGCTGCCCAGGGGCCGTGGCTCGTGTGGACGGCTGCACACACTCAGAGTCCCTGGCAGCGGCAATACTGCCTGCCCAGGTGGTGTGGCCCATTCAGGGGTTGCACACGTTTGGCGGAGTCCCTGGTGGTGACTGTCCCACCTGCCCAGGTGGCATGGCCCACTGGGGTCTAGCATGTGCCTGGCGGAGCCCCTGGAGGCAGCTGCCCTGGTCGCCTAGGTGTTGTGGTCCACTGGGGGATTGTACATGCTTGGCTGAGCCCCTAGTGGTGGTGGCCCCAGTCTCCCAGCTGGTGTGGCCTGGTGGGGGGTCACACCCACTTGGCTGAGCCCCTGGTGGTAGCGGTTCTGCTTGCCCAGGTGATATGACCCACTGGGCAGTCGCCTGCTGTCAGTGGAGCACCTGGACCCCCTGTGGGTTTGCACACACCCAGTGCATCCCTTGGCAGGGGCTGGCCCAGTCACCTAGGTGGCATGGCCTGTTGGTGCATGGTGTGTTCTAGGCAGAGTCCCTGGCCATGTCGGTGGTCGGGCAGGGAAGCTCAGTGCAGCCCCTGGAGTCTCTTATGGGGCAAGGCGCTTGGTCTGGCGGACAAGGAGGAGGGGGTGTGCTCAAGTACCCCCTCTCGCAGTCTTAGCAGGCGATAGACTTCTGGTTCATCTGGTAAGGGGGGAAGGATGTACTGAAAGTTTAGAATGGTGGGGAAAAGTTTTGTTCAATTTTTATGCCTAGCATGAGAGTGTTCAGAGTCACAGTAGGGTCCCTCAGAGGAAGCAGTCCCCACTTTCCATGGCACTCTCCTGTGGGGTGAGACAAGAGGTCCACAGTTCACTGCTTGTCTGTAGAAAACCCGCAGGAGCAAATGAGGAGAAAAAAGAGAGGAAACAAACAAACAAAAAATACAAAAAAGACCAGAGCTTTCTTGGGGGAGGGGACTGATACTTTTCCTTTCAGATGAATTTTGTATCTTAAGTTTTCATTCTTGGAGTCACAGCTTGCCTCAGCTGAGGTGACCTGCAGTTATTAATTCTCTCTCGGCTGAGCTCCCAGTCTTCTGCTTAATTGGGCATTTTCTGGATGTTATCCTTCCCTTTGGATAGGAGCCTCTTTTGGCAGCTGCTTCTAGTCATCTTGCCCCTCCCCCCTACATTTTAATAATAATCTTAAAACAAGTCTCATTCATGAAAGGTTACAAAGTCAGGTGAATTAAAAGGTATTTAATTTTTTTTCTCATCTTCTTGATAAAATATTTGATTTAAGCACTTACTTTTTCATTAAGGCAATTAATTAGAGCTCTTTTACATTGATAGTGAAACATTACATATACATGACATATGTGGACATGTAAACATAAAGACAAATATGAGTAGACATTTTAGGAAAAACAAGGCAGAAAGTTTGTAGTTTAAAAACATAGAGCACATTATGAAAAGGAACAAGTTGTAGCTTTTTAGATATCAGAGAAAGGAAGCTATGTCTTTTTTTTTTTAAATTGAGACAGAGTCTCACTTTGTCACCCTCTATAGAGTGCCACGCCATCATAACTCACTGTAATCTCTAACTCTTGGGCTCAAGTGATTCTCTTGCCTCAGCTTCCCTAGTAGCTGAGACTACAGGTGCCTGCCACAACACCCAACTATTTTTTTTGTTAGCAGGCCCAGGCTGGGTTTGAACCCACCAGCCCTGGAGCATGTGGCTGGCACCCTCACCACTGAGCTACGAGTGTTCAACCTATAAGGTCTTTTTGGGGGGATAACCAGGAATTAATAAAGGGTGAGCAAAAGAACTTTATCTCTCAGTGAATTGAGAAATTGTGGAATACTTAGGTGGAGGGTTGTATTTTATTTTTCTATTTTAATGATGGTGATAGGAAAGAGAAATAGAGGTCTCTAAAATTTAGGAAGAACAGAGGATGTGGCATTGGTATTTATTGGAATCAGTTTGTTTACTTTTGTCAGAGAGTTAGTTGTTTAAGACCATTCTGATGTGATGAAGTTGAGTTCATTTCAAAATCTAACATGTTGGTCAGATGGAAGCAATGTTTGTCAACTTAGGGAACCACCAAATGTAGTTCATCTGTTTTAAGGAGGATACACTCTTGCTTCCAGTGTCTTTCTGTTTTGCAGAGACAACACAGTTCCAGCATTTCAGCAGAGGATGCTTCCTGAGGGACTATACTTCAGGGACATAAAGTTGTAATGGAGGCAGGAGGTAGGGTTTTTTTCTTGTAGAAAGATATGGTATTCTTGCCCAGGTCTTTTGAGTAACTATCTTTGAAGAAGACTTAAAAATAACAGCACTGAAATGAGTATAACTGTGATGGATGTGTTAGTTCAATGTAAGCATTTCATATTGTATGTTGAAGCAGTACTCTGAACCCCATAAATGCATCTATGTACAAAGTTATGATTTAATAAAAAAAATGACAGCACGATTTTAAAACCTTTTCTGCCTTCTGGGTTGCTGTAAGTCCTGTTTTCTCTTTTTCTCTATCCTCTTTCCATCTCTACTAAAAGACCATGAAGGCCAGGTCTAAAAGTTCCATTTGTGGAGCCTGAGGGTTTTTTTTTTTAAGTTTTAGAGTTTTTATCAAATATTAGGGCCAACTAAGGGATGGGGCCAACTGGGAGATGAAGTACATTGGTTCTCTCTGGTATTAAGTTTTAAATGAGTAAAAAATTGAAAAGGTTTTAGACAGGAAAAGATTTAGTCAATTTTAATTTTGACTTTGAGAGATTTAATATGAGTTTAGACCTCTGAACTATCTCAGAGGGGGAGATGGTATGTGGGAGAGAATGAGTATAGATAGGGTGAGCCAGCAACTAGGAAATCCTTGAGTGGAACTTGGCAGCCAGAAGAAGGTGGTGGCCTGCAGGGGTGTGTGGTTGGTGTGTGCCAGAAAGTTGGTGATGGCCAATGTTGATGAAGAAGCGAGAGGAAGGAAGTCAATGAAAAGCTAGTGATGCAGGAGCATGAAGGGATTAGTGGGATGGGGGAGGTGAGGGCTTTGAATCTGGGTGGGTTAGGAGGTGGAACAGTAGGAACCTGCGGAATCTGTAGAGGGATGATAGGAAGATCTAGAGAAGATAGAGGGGGAGGGGTTGAGTGAAGAGTATCTGGTGGATGGACTATGATTTGCACAGAGAGGGGAACAGTGGAGGGAGAGAAAATGCCTGAACATAGGGGATTTCATCCTATCTGCCATTTCTTTGGAGGATATTATATAATTTTTAAGATATTGAAGTCAAAGGTTCTGGTCTCAGGCCATATATACCGGCATCCAATTGTTATTGAGGCTAAACTGTGTTGTACTAGAATATGAAGAGTTTTGGCTGAAGCTTCCCTTTAAGGCTTAAATTTTATGTTGTTAAAGGAGACACCCCCAGTGTTTCCATTGAGGGAATGGAAGGATCCTGATCCACTTCTCAAATGTCCTTCACCTGCCTGTGTGAAAAGAGGACATCCCCTACTAAAAGACAGATTATCAAAGCAAAAGAAATTCTGTGATTGGTAAGGCATTCCCTGGACCACTTAGAAATTGTGGTCCCCCCCAGGGGCTATAGACTTGAACCAAGGCCAAGTGCTGGGACTGAAAACAAAAATCCTGGTTAAGCAAGAATGAAGCAAGGGGGACATAGGATCGTGCAATTGTGGAGCAGCCTGGGGGTAGTTCTGTGTGAAGGCGTTCAGGAACTCTACTTACCCTCAATAGCAGATAGGATGAACTCTAAAAATCTCTGACATGAGGGTCAGTGGGGTCAGGAATGGGCAACACTGGATCATGTTCTGAGGGACCTAGGGTGGCTGGGCCATGCTGCTAACCAACTGCCAGCCCTGGGATCTCAGCAACAGGTGAAAAGTGTTCAGCGGTGTACTCAAAGACCAGGAGAGATTCAGGCCATGTTTTTTGAAATGGGACTGAGACGCACCTGGGCAAAGATGGCAGCTGCACCAAGGGTGATTGGGGTCTCGTTCTTATACTGGGCATAGGGGGGAGGCAGATCCCACAGGTTGTTGGAAGGCTTTGTTGGGCTAAGGTCTTTTCTGGTGAAACACTTGGGGTGGGGCCAGGTAGGTCTTTTGCTTTGGGAGGGGAAGAGGGGAAGGGTTTAGGCACCTAGCACTTACTATAGAATTTAATATCATACTTGAAACTTAACCAACTATAACTTTTTTAATAATTCAAGTAAACTTTTTTCATATATTTTTTTTTTATAATTTTATTGAATCATAATTCTGTACATTGGTGCAATCATAGGGCACGATTCACATACATTCAGAAATGTTTTGATCGTACTGTTACAGTTAGCCTTCATGGCATTTTCTTGATCACTATATAAAGACATTGATACTCTACATTTAATAAGTTTC
>CAUYON010121969.1:0-28562 GCA_963573935.1 Arctocebus calabarensis
CAACAGCCGCCTCCCGCAGGCAAGAGCACAGTCAGCTTTGGGAGAGTGGAAACGGAAATGCCGGGAGGGTAGCTCTACCCAGGGTTACAGAGAAACACCAGGTCCTGAGTCTTCAAGGTAGATTCCTACCATTCTGGGCGCCGAGACCACAAAGGACCAGGAGGCCCCCTCCTTTGTATACACTGGTGCTGAGTAACAGGCTCCTGGCTGCAGTGACACAACAGGAAGCCACCTTGCCAAAAAGAGAAAAGGAGGCACCTGAATCTAGTCTCTGGATCTAACTACGATTTCCCAGCAATAGGGAAGCGTCTTCAACTGGGTCGCACCCAGAGAGGGGCCTGAGATGAGGATTTAGGAGCAGCTAGTTTATTGGGGAGATGGAACCAGGAAGGAGAGCTTAGAAAGTAAAACCCAAAAGAAAAGAAAATGGGATGTGTGTTAATTATGAAGAGTAGGAAGCCTATATTTATTGTTTGAAGCAAGGTGTCACTTTGTCACCCAGGCTAGAGTGCCGTGGTGCAATCACAGCTCACTGCAGCTTCAAACTCCTGGATGGCCTTAAACTATCCTCCTGCCTCAGTCTCCTAAGTAGTTGAGACTCAGATGTGTGCTACCATGCCCAGCTAAATTTTAAAAAAATTTTTTTAGAGACAGGGTCTTACTGTGTTGCCCAGGCTGATCTTGAACGCCTGCCCTCAAGCCACCTGCCCCAGCCACCCAAAGTGCTGGGACGATAGGCGTGAGCCACAGCACGTGGCCAGAAGCCTTTATTGATACATTTATAATAAGGACCTGTAAAAGATGACTACCACTGTGGGCAACTCTGAAGAACCACGCAGGACATGCCTCAGAGTTATTCCACAGGAGCAAGGGGGAAAGCTGGAGAATTTATGTATCGTTGGTTAAGGGGTGCCTTGGGAGTGACAATGCTTCCCTCTTCCCCTCCCATTCCCCCCATAACACAATGTTTGGGAGAAAAGCACAGGGCAGTGAAGCAGAGTAACAGTGCTTAATGGGGGGTGGGGGGTGCACAACTTCCAGAATTTAAGCTGTGCTGAAACCAGGCACACCCAGACCCTCTGCCACACAGGCCAGAGGAATGTGCTTCGTGTCACCATGTGGCTGTCCTCAGCTAAATCCGAGCAATTGTGAGAAATGTCAGCAGGACCCAGGACGTGACTTCTTCTATAATTAAATGCCATTTAACAAGAAAAAAAAGGAAAAGGAAGAAGAACAAACATGAGACATACCTATTAGATGATATTAAGAAATTAATTTCAGTAGGTGTGAAAATAACATGTAATTATGTTTTTTTAAAGAAGTTCTTTCCTAGACCAGGCAGAGTGGCTCATGCCTGTAATCCTAGCACTCTGGGAGGCTGAGGGGAGTGAATTGCCTGAACTCACAGGTTCGAGACCAGCCTGAGCAAGACCCTGTCTCTAAAAAGTTGGCAGGTGCCTGTAGTCCCAGATACTCAGGAGACCGAGGCAAGAGGATTGCTTGAGCCTAAGAGTTTGAGGTTTCTGTAAACTATGATGCCACAACATCTACCGAGGGCAACAAAGTGTAACTCTGTCTAAATAAATAAATAAATACAATAAAGTCTTAGGTTACAAAATCAATGTGCACAAATCAGCAGCTTTCATATACTCTTAACTACAGTCAAGCTGAGAGAATCCCATCAAAGGCACAGTACCCTTCACAGTAGCAACAAAGAAAATGAAATACCTAGGACTGTCTTTAAGGAGATGAAAGATCTTTACAAGGAGAATTGTAAGTCCCTGAGAAAAGAAATCACAGAGGAAATAAATACATGGAAAAACATATCATGTTCATGGATAAGCAGAATCAACATTGTTAAAATGGCTACACCAGCCAAAGTAACTTATGGAGTCAATGCAATCCTCATTAAAATATCAATGTCATTTTTCACAGATCTAGAAAAAACAGTTCTACATTTTGTATGGAACTAGAAAGGACTCCAAATAGCCAATGCAACCTTACATAGTAAGAACAAATTGAGAAGTATCACTTTACCAGACTTCAAACTATACTACAAGGCTATAGTAACCCAAACAGCATGATACTGGCACAAAAACAGAGACATAGACCTATGGATTGGAACAGAGAACCCAGAGACAAAACCATCCTCTTGTTTCCTTCTCATCTTTGATAAAGCAGACAAAAATATACACTGGGGTAGGATGCGGTGGCTCACACCTGTAATCCTCACACTTTGGGAGGCCAAGGTAAGAGGATTGCTTGAGCTCAGGATTTCAAGACCAGCCTGAGCAAGAGTGAGACCTAGTCTATACCAAAAAAAAAAAAAAAAGCAAGAAAGAAAGAAAGAAGAAAAAACTAGCCAGAAATGTTGGCACACACCTGCAATACCAGCTACTTGAGAGGCTGAAGCAAGGAAATCACTTGAGCCCAAGAATTTGAGGTTGCTGTGACCTGGGACACCATCACACTCTACCCAGGACACAGAATGAGAGTCTGTCTCAAAAACAAAAAACACAGGGCAGTGCCTGTGGCTCAGTGAGAAGGGCGCCAGTCCCGTAGACCAAGGATGCCAGGTTCAAACTTGGCCTGGCCAAACTGCAACAAAAAAATAGCCGGGCATTGTGGCAAGTGCCTGTATTCCCAGTTACTCAGGAGCTTTTGGCAAGAGAATTGTGTAAGCCCAGGAGTTGGAGGTTGCTGTGAGCTGTGTCCGCCATGGCACTCTACCTCTACCAAGGGTGATTAAATAAGACTCTGTCTCTACAAAAAAAAAAAAAAGAAAAACCCAAAACAAAAAAACACACACTGGGAAAAAGAATGAATCCCTGTTCAATCATTGGTGCTGAGAAAACTGGATAGCCACATGTAAAAGACTTAAACAAGACCTGCACCTCTTACCATCACAAAAATTAATTCATGATGGAAAAATGACTCAAACCTATGGCCTGAAACTGTAAGAATTCTTGAAGAGGCTCGGCGCCTGTAGCTCAGCAGCTAGGGCACCAGCCACATACACCAGAGATGAACAGTTCGGATCCAGCCCAGGCCTGCCAAACAACAATGACAACTACAACCGAAAAATAGCCAGATGGTGTGGCGGGTGCCTGTAGTCCCAGCTACTTGGGAGGCTGAGGCAAAAGAATTGCTTAAGCCCAGGAGTTTGAGGTTGCTGTGAGCTGTGATGCCACAACACACTACCCAGGGCAACAGCTTGAGACTCTGACTCAAAAAAAAAAAAAAAAAAAAAGAATTCTTGAAGAAAGTATTGGAAAAAGTCTTAGAGATATGGGCCTGGGGAAAGAATTTATGAAGAAGACCCAAAAGTATGGCAGCAGTAACAAAAATAAACCAAGAGACCTGATCAAATTAAAAAGTTTCTGCCCAGCTAAAGACACAATCAATAGTAAACAACCTACAGAATGGGGAAAGATATTTGCATGTTATACATCTGATAAGGGCTGATAACCAGAATCTCCAAAGGACTCAAGAAAATCAGCAAGAAAAAGTCAAACAACCCCATTACAAAGTAGGCAAAAGACATGAATGAAAACTTTTCAAATGAGATAGTCTAATGGGAACAAACACATGAAAAAAAATGCTCCACATTTCTAATCATCAGGGAAATGCAAATCAAAACCACAGTGAGATATCATGTAACTCCAGTGGTTCATATTAAAAAGTTCCAAAGAAATAGATGCTGGCGTGGATGCAGAGAGAAGGGAACACTCATTCACTGTTGGAGGGACTGCAAACTAGTACAATCTCTATGGAAAGTAGTGGGGAGATGGCTCAAAGAACTAAAAGTAGACTTCCCATTTGATCCAGCGATCCCCTACTATTTACCAAAGGAAGAAAAGACATTTTTATAGAAAAGATACTTGCACTCTAATGTTTACAGCAGTACAATTCACAATTGCAGAGACGTGGAAACAATCAAGTGTCCATTAATACACGAGTGGATATGGCTCAGTGCCTGTGGCTCAACGGGCTAAGGCGCCAGCCACGTACACCTGAACTCGCGGGTTTGAATCCAGCCCGGACCAGCCAAACAAGACAACTGCAACCAAAAAATGGCTGGGTGTTGTGGCATGCGCCTGTAGTCCCAGCTACTTAGGAGGCGGAGGCAGGAGACTCACTTGAGCCCAGGAATTGGAGGTTGCTGTGAGCTGTGGTGCCATGGCACTCTATCCAGGGTGACAGTTTGAGGCTCTGTCCCAAAAAAAAAAAAAAAAAGGCTCGGCGCCTGTGGCTCAACGGGCTAAGGGGCCAGCCACGTACACCTGAGCTGGCGGGTTCGAATCCAGCCTGGGCCCGCCAAACCACAATGCTGGCTGCAACCAAAAAATGGCCGGGCATTGTGGCGAATGCCTGTAGTCCCAGCTACTTGGGAGGCAGAGGCAAGAGACTCGCTTGAGCCCAGGAATTGGAGGTTGCTGTGAGCTGTGGATGTCATGGCACTCTATCCAGGGTGACAGCTTGAGGCTCTGTCTCAAAAAAAAAAAAAAGAAATCACATTAAACTGAGACTGGTCAGCTGATCCTGCCCAGAGGGTGGAGATTCCAGGCTGAGGGACATCATATGCAAAGGCTCTAAGGCAGGAAAAAGTGGATGTGTTCATGAAACTGAAAAAAAAAAAAAAAAAGACCAGTGTAGCCAGAGAGTAGAAAGCAAGAAAGATGGGAAGACTCGTGATAGGCAAGGTTGAAGAAGTCAGCAGGGGCCAGATCATGCACAGCCTAGTAGGTCGAGTTAAGGATTTGGGTTTTATTGTAAGAGTGCTGAGGAGTTACTAAAGGGTTTTCTGCAGAGACATGACATGATCAGGTTTGTGTCTGAAAAGATCGCCTCAGCACTTTGTGTTTGTGGAGGAGGGAAATGATGGGATCAGAGTCAGGTTAGGGGACTGTTGTAGCCCAGTCAGGTTCATCTGCCCCCTGCCCAGAGACAGCAGGGTTTACAGCAGAGAAAAAGTTTAGCCCACATACTGCTAAATGGGGAGATGGGAGAAATTTCTCAAATCCACCTCCCCAAGAATTGGGGTAACAGGATTTTGTGGAATTTTTCTGTGGATTTTTTTCTGTTTAAAAAAATTTTTTTGAAACAGAATCTCATTTTGTTGCCCCAGGCTAGAATGCTGTGCCTCACAGCTCACAGCAACCTCAAACTCCTGGGTTCAAGTGATCCTCCTGCCTCAGACTCCTAAGTAGGTGGGACTATAGGCAGGCCACCATGCCTGGCTAATTTTTTCTATTTTTAGTAAAGACCTCCCAGAGTGCTAGGATTATAGGCCTGCGCCACTGTGCCAGTCAAGAGCTTTGAAAGTTTTAAGGTTATCTTTGGGTCTGTCTTCTTTTGTTACATTCTATTCTCGTTGGACACAATTCTGGGTATGTTTAAATCTGCTTTGCTTCATGTCTTGCCTTCATTTCAGTTTATGATCTATTTTTCAGCATGTTTAGTGTCTCAATTTTTTCTAACGTAGTTTTCTTCCCTATAATGACTATTCTTTCCAATTTCTTTTTTTTTTTTTTTTACGGAAATTTTTTTTTTTCACTTTGCTAATTATTTATATTGTGTGAGGGAGGTTCTAGTTTATTTTCTTCTATCATCTTTCATCAATTTATTTTTCTTCAAGCTCTCTCTACATATACTTGACTGGGTTATCTTCAAGGTAATTCTGAAATACCCTGGCTAGAGTCTTATGCCATTAGCCTAGCTCACAGCAACCTCAAACTCCTGGGTTCCAGCAATCCTCCTGCCTCAGCCTCCCAAGTAACTGGGATTACAGGTGCCCACCACAACACTTGGCTAATTTTTCTATTTTTAGTGGGTGGGGGGTCCTCACTCTTGCTCAGGCTAGTCTCAAACTCCAGAGCTCAAGCAGTTATCCTGCCTCAGCCTCCTGGAGTGCTAGGATTATAGGTGTGAGCCACCTGCCTGGCTGGGAACTGGGTTTTTAAAGACAGTTTGGTGGGCAGAGGTTAGGGTCTGCTAATTGGCTGCTTTCAGGTGGAATCATCAGTCCTTTGGTATGAGCCAGCTGTCTTGGTGGGTCGTCTGATCCACTGGAATGTAGATCCTTGGGTAGGGGGTCCAAGACAAGTTGAGTCAGTTCCTTGGTCTGGCTGGGTCAGTCAATCCACTGGAATGCAGAACCTGGAAGATATCTCAAAAACTACCCCTAGGTTCAGAACAGGTGATGTTTTCTAGGAAGAAAAGTTAAGAATCTTTACAACTTCCAGTCGTGCCCTCTAGAGTAGCAATTATAGAAAAGCAAACAAGGGAACAGTGACTATTATCAAGAAAAGGATAGGACAGTATCTGATTATAATCATTATTTTAGCTAAGCCTGTTCCTTTCACAGAATTTGATTATCATCATTATTTTTAGCTAGGCCTGTTCCTTCACAGAGTTTTGGGCCCCTACTCTAGTTCTTGCCTTGTACCCCTTCCTCAATCTGTAAGGGCAGTTTCAGGGCTAATACAGTATCCAAGTTGATTCTGGGAAGTATCTGCAGCTGGAAACACACACTAAAATAGAACTTTGTGTAGAGGTGGTTTATCAGGATGCTTTCAAAGAACATGAGAGCAGCAGGCCTGGAGAGAGGGAAAAGCTGGATTTCATTGTAATTGCCATTGGCTGAGCCCAGAGGGGCTCTGGGACTGGAAAGGACCTTCAGAGTTGTCCCAAATTGAGGCAAGGAGGCTAGGCTCTGTACCGCTGTAACAACCAGTCATTGGATACATACTGCCCTTGGGAAGGGCACATTTGGCAATAGAAAAGAAGTTGTACTCTGTAAAGCAATTCAAAGAGGTTTATTCCGAGCCTAATTTGAGGATCATAGTTCAGAGCCATACTCAAGAAGTCTTGAGCAAGTGGACTTGCTGTGGTAGAGTTATTATTTGGTCTTACACATTTCAGAGAGACAGAAATTACACGTAAAGTCATAATATATGGAAGATATATACTGGTTTGGCCCAAAAAGATGGGAAGTGGAACATCTTGACCTATGGGAGGGAAGGGTATAGCTTATAGTGGGTTTAAAGATGCTTTAGCTGACAACTAGCTGAGTTAGACTTTGTTAGCAAAAAGCAATGCTTGAGTTAAAATAAGGGTCTATTAATCAGAAACAAACTATGGAACAAATGCCCAGACTCAAGAGGTTTGTTCCGTATATGGAGGACCTGCAGGTATGTCTTGCATAGCCTTAGGCCTGTTAATGAATCAAAAGGACATCCCTAAAAAGAGATGGGGACATTATGAGGCATGTCTGATCTCCTTTCTCATGGCTGGTAACTCACTTTTAGAGATCTCGTGGGGATCCAGTCAGTCAGCTGCTGGGAGAAAGCCTTAAGATTTTGTTTCAGTTCACACAGGGCAGCTCCTTTCAGCCACAACTAGTGCTCAAGGACATAGTCAGTTGTGAGCTATCAGCAGCCAACACTCAGCAGCTGGGACAGTAAGCGCCAAGATCCTAAAGTGGGGATCTACGTGGTACACACAGCATCCACTACAGGGGATCTGTGAAACATCCAAGGGATGAGGACCCTGAGGGGGAAAATGCAGACCAGGACAAGGTTGGTCATACCCTGCCCCCTGGTGGTACTCCTTGGACAGCGGGCCAGCTAGTGAGCCAGTTAGTGGCCAGGCTGCGGTGGGCTGAGAGGGAAGGGAGGCTTGCAGCAGAGAACTGAACTGAAAAAAAGTGTGTGGCATATAAGAGGAAATCAAAAGTACAAGAAAATCCTCACAGGCTCAGAGCCTGTGGCTCAAGCGGTTAAGGTGCCAGCCACATACTCCTGAGCTGGCAGGTTCGAATCCAGCCCAGGCCCGCCAAACAACGACGGCTGCAACCAACAAATTGCCGGGTGTTGTGGCGGACGCCTATAGTCCCAGCTACTCGGGAGCTGGAGGCAGGAGAATCACTGAAGCCCAGGAGTTGGAGGTTGCTGTGAGCTGTGATGCCACAGCACTCTACCCAGGACAACAGCTTGAAGCTGTATCTCAAAAAAAAAGAAAATCCTCACACAAATCCCTCAGTCCCTTGCTAAGCCTAACACTAAAGAAGGAAGTAATGGTGGGGAATAAGGATTCATAAATATGGATTCCTTCATTCAGCCAACAATTATTGAGTGCTTATTATAGGCCAGACACTGATAAGAGCCAGGATGAAAACCAGACTGTTATTTGGGTCCTCTCTCAAGGAGCTAGAACTCTAGTGAGGATGATAGAGATACAAAAATATAGTATAATGAAGTATGATAAGTACATACTTATACAAAATATAGTTACATACCTGGGGTAGAACTAACACAGATGAAATAGATGTTGCATTCTAAGTGAAAACAGAAAAGGCTCGTGTGGGAGGTAATGTTTAATTTGAGTCCTGATAGGCAGAAAGAGTTCACAGAAGTGCTCTAGAATTTGCAGAGTTTAGCATATAGGAGAAAAGGTAGTGTACTAACATTGGATAAATAGGAGTCAGATTATCAAGGACACTGGATACCATGTGATAGGAAGCTTGAATGGATTTTAAGCCTGAGAGTGATATGATCTAATTTTTTAATTTAAAAAAATGTGATAAATCAAGAAGATAGTATACAGTGTGTGAGGGGACTTGGTAATCAGAGTCAGAAAGACCTGGATTCAGATTCCATTTCTCCCACTGACCAGATGTGTGACTTTGAACAAATGACTGAACCTCTCTAAGCCTCAGTGTCCACATCTGTAGAACAGAGATGCGGTGAAACTGAATGAGATTATGCATGCAGAGTTGTGGCAAAGAGCCTGGCACCTTTTGTCCACACCATAGACTTGATTCCTCTCTCTTAACTCTCCAAAGTGAATTTATGCACAGCAGGGAGTGGGGGTAACTTAGTGGAGGCAGGGGGTGGTATTTTGAGAGGTGCCTTGGAAGCTATCACCTAAAGCCAGATGAGAGATAAACCCTGAACTAAAGCAATGGCCATGGATTTAGACACAGATTTGAAGGCTAATTGTGAAGTACAAATACAAAGCCCCTGGTGTCTGATTGGCTATGGAGAATAAGAAAAGAATAGTCTAGACTAATTCAGGGTCCTTCTGGGACAACTGGCTAGATGGTGGTGCCATTTGCTGAAATAGGAAACCACAGAAGCAGGTGCAAGACTGTGGAGGAGATGATGTCCTTCAGGTCAATGCTCCCACCAGTGTGCACACCCTTAGGCCCAAAGGGTGGTGAAGGGTGGCTAAGAAACAACCATTTGTAGCTGGGTAGGGTAGGTGTGTACAGAGTTTGGATGTAAGGGCTGGGGGAGGTTGAGTATAGGCTGGAGCCTGAGTGGGAAGAGATGGAGACCAGAAGCAAGCCCATGGCTGGAGGCCACTTCTTCTTATCCCACTGTGTCCCAGGACAAAACTGAGAAATCTGAGCATCAAGATTGTTTCTGTTGTAAGTGGCAGAAATTCACTTAAAATTACCTTGTGCAAGAGAAGAAATTTATGGATTCTCATAACTGAAATCAGAAATCTGTTGCCCTCCAATCCTGTGCTCTGCTTCCTCTAGGTTGCCTTCTGTCTCAGGCAGATTCCTGCTTTGCAGCTCAAAAAGCTGACACCCAGCAGCTCCCGCTGACAGTCTACCCCAAGAGAAGTGAGGGCAGACCCAAGTAACCATACAGACAGAGGAGCTGGTTCCCCAAAGGAAAATCAGGGTGCCGAGCAGATACTCACCACAAACAGGCTGAGTTGGAAGTGCTATGGCATGTTGGAGTGAGGTCCAGTGATCTCAAGATGAAGAGAGATGTCTGAATGGAGAGATAGCTTCAGAAATTACCTGAGGATTTTATTACCTGAGTCCCTCAGCAGTGTGTAGAGAGAATGGCCAGATCAAGGGACCATCTCCCTGGGATGGAGAGGCTCCATTTAATGGTAAGACAGAAAGGAGCCCTGATTTAGGAGAAGAAACAGGCATTTAAGAATTGGAGACTAAGGGGACCTTAGCATCAGGGTCTTAGTAAATAGAAAAGCCTGGCGCTCGGAGTGTCCAGTCACCAGTTAGAACTGGAAAGGCAACGCCCAACCGCTGGGCTTCTAGACGTCTAGTCCCCGGAGGCTCCTGCCCCGTAGCCTGGCCCCTTGATCCTAGCTTGTTTGCCACCAGTGTCTCTCAGTAGCTATATCTCGGGAGCAAGAGTCCTCAAAGTTACATCATATGCGGGGGCCGGGCAGGGCCTCAAAGTCAGGGCCGAGGAGCGACCCAGTCCTCCAATGGGAGACGTGGGTTTGGGGGCTGGGTGGCAGAGGTTGGGAAGGCGGCTGGGCGGACCCGAGGGCTCGAGCCCCGGGACCTGGCGAGTTGGCCCGCCAGCGGGGCGGAGGGAGGGTCGCGCCGGCCGGGTTAGGTTCCGCCCCTCCCCGCCTCCTTTTTAAGCGCCTCCCGCCCAGTTTCAGCTCCCGCTCGCTTCGCGGCGCTCCCTCTCCCCCGCCTTCCTTACCTTCCCGGCTCCGCTCGGTTCCCGCGGCCACCCGCAGCCCCCGCCCCGGTGCCATAGCTGCTATGTACCGTCCCGGCCTGCGGTGAGTGACCCCCAGCCCGGGGCCGACCCGCACCTCCTGCCGCGCTCGCCCCCTCGGGCTTGCTAGTTGCGCTCTCCGGCTCGCAGCCTCCGCCAGGTTTCCCATCCTAGGCGGAGACGGGGGCGACTGTGCCTCCATCCCGGAGGTCAGCAGCTCCAGGCTCCTGGTTTCCCTGAGCTCCTCCCCCTCTCGGCCTTGCCTGTCTCTGACCGCGCCGTCTCTATCTGCCACTCTCAGAAGAACTTCCTCCCCCTCCTCGCTTGCCTCTGCTGAGGCTCTGTTTCCTCCTTTCCTTCCCAGATGTAACTCTGACCTCTAAGGGGCTCTCAGTCCGCGCCCCAGGGTGCCACGAGAACCAGTGGGGCCCTGGGGACGAGAGTGCACAACCCCCAGGGGGACTGAGCTCAGAGCTCACTAAGCTCTGAGCTAACCTAAGGTAGACGGTAAACATCCATTCCGGGCCTCCCTTGGACTAGAGAAGCCCAGCCACAGCCAGAAGGGCCTGGGTGGGGCACAGGGTGTGGAAGGGGTGGGAGTGCAGGGAGCAAGATAGGAGGAGGGGTCCCAGATGCCTTTCATGGTTGGCTTCTTCCCTGCGCAGGCCTGGAGCCCCCAGGCTTGTCCTCTGTCTGCCAGGCCTCATACATAGCCTCCCCTCTTCTCTCTGTAGCCTCCCTTTTCCCCAGCTTTGTCCCAGAGTCTGAACTGACCCATATCTCTCCCACAGGTCAGCCCACTTGGCCACCCTTTTGTGGGTGGTCTCTGGAAGAAAGGGAGAAGGTGCCACTTACGGGACTGAGGGAGGATCTGGGGCCCCAAATTTGGGAACTCCCCAGGAGATAACCTGAGCCAAGGTCCAGATGGAGAGAGACACTCCTGAAGACCACATGCCCTTAAAATTAATGGCTCAGGGAAACTTCTCTTGGAGGCTGGAATAGACCCAGGTCCCAGTAGCCCTCCTCCCCTGCCCCAGGGGCCGTGTTGGGAATCTATCCTGCTCCGACCAGTTGAAACCAGCTTCCACCCCAGCCACGCTCCAGCTCCCATGTCTATTGTCTGCATTTCTCCCTTCCCCAGGGCTACACCCTCTGAGTCTGAGCACTCGTGTTTCACCCTACCACCAACACCAAAGCTTTCTAGGAATGTGGCCTCTAGGATGGAGAGCCAGGGGAAGCACAGGGTCATGCAGCCCTGGGTATGCGTGGGCAGTTTCTGGTGGGAGAGGCCTTGGCATAGGAGGAGGGTAGCTTCTGTCTTGGCCTTTGCTCTCTCTGGTTCACTCACTCTAGGTCCAAGCCAATCAGAACAGACCCTGCCTCTCTCTCCCAGGGGTGTGAGAGGACAGAAAACAGGGACCATGCCCTTCTGGGAATGAAGGCGTCAACCCCAGCCAGTGACATCTATTCGCCAATGGTCAAATTTCTATCTCCACAGTTCAAAAACACTTACCCAATGGCAACCTTTTATGCAATTGTTGGTCCAGGTGGGCAGCAGCAGATCCTGTGCCTGGAACTCTACCATCCAGTCACCAATCCTTGGTGCAAGAGCCAAGAGCCTTAAAATTAATGCTCAGGGAAAATTTCCTCCTAGAAACCTGGCACTGAGAGAAGGCTGCACCATCCTCAAAGACTGGGTCCTTTGCTTAACACTTTCACAGTCTTGTGGCATACATACCAAAGGGAAAATCAAATAACACCTGCCATTTTAACTTATAAAAAACTATACTTGAGAATGAAAAGAAAATGGATGAGGCTTCAAACACCAGAAACATGAAGCTCTCCCCTGGGCAATTTCTTGATACTTGGGCCAAAAGCACCTGCGTGTTTCTAAACATTGACCAGATATAACTAAACTTGGACATGGGCCAAGCATACAATAACATCAGCATGCGTACACATACCTTACCACACAGCCAAGCAGGTGCTCTTTCTGCTGATTTGGCTATACCTGTCTTTTGCTGAGACACCCTCATTAAACCTCATAAAGGCCACAAGATACATATGGCCATAACCCAACATGCTCTTCATGGTGCCTGCACCCAGACATGCTATAGTGTACTCCCCAGAGGCCCAAGTTCTCTGTCCCTCTCCCAGGCCTTGTCCAAACTCCATGGCAGCAGCTAGCCCATCACCTCCCTGTTTCCTCTCTTGCAGACTTAGCTGGCATGGACTGAGCCCCTTGGGCTGGTCATCATGCCGCAGCATCCAGACCCTGCGGGTGCTTAGTGGAGATCTGGGTCAGCTACCTGCTGGGGTTCGTGACTTCGTGGAGCGCAGTGCCCGCTTGTGCCAACCAGAGAGCATCCACATCTGCGACGGGACTGAGGCTGAGAACACCGCCACACTGACCCTGCTGGAGCAGCAAGGCCTCATCCGAAAGCTCCCCAAGTACAATAACTGGTAAGCCCTGAGGTCAGCAACATGTGAGATGGGGCAGCTACTTGGATTGAGGCTACTTTGGGTTCACCAAAACAAAATCAAATTTAGAGCAAACCACTAGAATGAGCATGAGTGGGAGCTCTGTGGGACACAGATGCAGGAGCCAGGATTGGTCTGTATCTTTTTTGTTTTTTTGAGACAGAGTCTCTACCCCTGGGTACAGTGCCATGGCATTACAGCTCACACCAACCTCAAGTGATTCTCTTGCCTCAGCCTCCTGAGTAGCCAGGACTACAGACACCTGCCACAATGCCCAGCTATTTTTAGAGATGGAGTTTTGCTCTGGCTCAGGCTGGTCCCTAACTCCTGAGCTCAGACAATCCACCAGCCTCAGCCTCCCAGTGTGCTAGGATTACAGGCACAAGCCACCATGCATGGTCTTGTATCTTTATATTAAGTGAAAAAGTTGATACAAATAAGAGCCTTTGGATTTTTTCCACCCTCACCAGTTCAGTGAGCTTTTGCCAGGGGCAGAGCCCCACAGAGAGCTGGCATCTTGGGGAAGCACCCCTCAAATGGGGCAAATCCCAAAGGACAGGACTGAGATGTAATTGGAAGGGGGAAAAATAAGGCCAACAGAAGACCTGGAGTCAAAGTTGGACTTGAAAAAGTGGTCTGGGGACAGAGAGACCTGCTGGTCACCATCTTCCTGACAATACCCTTTTCTCCAGCTGGCTGGCCCGTACAGACCCCAAGGACGTGGCACGAGTAGAGAGCAAGACCGTGATTGTAACTCCTTCCCAGAGGGACACAGTGCCCCTCCCAGCTGGTGGGGCCCGTGGGCAGCTGGGCAACTGGATGTCCCCAGCTGAGTTCCAGCAAGCTGTGAACGAGAGGTTTCCAGGCTGCATGCAGGGTAACGAGGGCAGGGACACAGAGGCAGGGGCACCAAAGGTATGAACAAGTTTGGAACCCTTCATCCAGGGGACACTTTCCTCCACAGGCCGTACCATGTATGTGCTTCCATTCAGCATGGGTCCTGTAGGCTCCCCACTGTCCCGTATTGGGGTACAGCTCACTGACTCAGCCTACGTGGTGGCAAGCATGCGTATTATGACCCGGCTGGGGACGCCTGTGCTTCAAGCCCTAGGAGATGGTGACTTCGTCAAGTGTTTGCACTCCGTGGGCCAGCCCCTGACTGGGCAAGGTGAGCACCTGCTCTGCCCAGGGAAGGACCCAGAGGCCTTCTTGAACTCAGAGAACCCCAAATCCTGCCTATCCACAGACCTTAAGAACCTGTCCTCTCTAACAACCTAATTCCCAATATCCAGGACAGCCGTCTGTGCTGGGGGTGAGTCTGTTTGCAGAGCAGTTGTACAAGATTGAGAAAGTCAGTTCATGCCCGAGAATAGGGGCATGGGAGGTGATGATTACTATGAGATAGGGGGCTTTAGCCACCCATCCCTTGGCACTGCCACTGCTCCTACATGTCTCTCCTGCCAATCCCTGAAACCCCAGTTCCTGATGCTAATGCCAACAGTCCCATGACCCCATTGTCCCCAGGGGAGCCAGTGAGCCAGTGGCCATGCAACCCAGAGAAAACACTGATTGGGCACGTGCCTGACCAGCGGGAGATCATCTCCTTCGGCAGCGGCTATGGTGGCAACTCTCTGCTCGGCAAGAAGTGCTTTGCCCTGCGCATTGCCTCTCGGCTGGCCCGGGATGAGGGCTGGCTGGCGGAGCATATGCTGGTGAGGGCCTGGTGAGGATCCCGGCAGCTGCAGGTGGTGAGGCTTGGGGGCGGGGGTGCCTGGCTAGTCTGCCTTAGTCTTGCCTGCCTCCTACCTCCAATAGATTCAAGGCTATTGAGCACAGACTCTACTCAAAGGCTGAAGCTTTGGCCCCAGCTTGCTAAGTGTCAGGGGTTCCCCTGCACTACTCCAGGCCTAATGGCAGAGCAGTGCACCTGTGTAGCCTATTAACCCCTCTCTGTCCTTCAGCATGCAGACTATGCCCTGACCTTTGGTAACACCCTCCTTGTTCCTTTTCTCCCCAACACACAGATCCTGGGCATCACCAACCCTGCAGGGAAGAAGCATTATGTAGCCGCTGCCTTCCCTAGTGCCTGTGGCAAGACAAACCTGGCCATGATGCGGCCTGCACTGCCAGGCTGGAAAGTGGAATGTGTGGGTGATGACATTGCTTGGATGAGGTTCGACAGTGAAGGTGAGAGGCCCTTGGATCAGGAGTCCCCCTCCAATGTCCTGGTGAGCTTTGTCAGTGAGACCTTGCCCCATACTTCCAGCAGCCCCAGCTACCCTAGAGAAGCAAACCTCTCCCAGTCAGATCTGAGGTACAGCTCAGGCCAGGGAGGGGTGAGGCAGGACCTTCTTCCTAAGTCTCATATATCTACATTGCCCAGTTGATCCTTCCTTTCACTTCTCCTGATAGGTCGACTCCGTGCCATCAACCCTGAGAATGGCTTCTTTGGGGTGGCCCCTGGCACCTCTGCCATGACCAATCCCAACGCCATGGCCACAATCCAGAGTAATACTCTATTCACCAACGTGGCTGAGACCAGTGATGGTGGTGTGTACTGGGAGGGCATCGACCAGCCTCTTCCACCTGGTGTCACTGTGACCTCCTGGCTGGGCAGACCCTGGAAACCTGGTATGTGGGGTGGGGAAGTTTTTTTTTTTTGTAGAGACAGTCTCACTTTATCGCCCTCGGTAGAGTGCTGTGGCATCACACAGCTCACAGCAACCTCCAACTCCTGGGCTTGGGCGATTCTCTTGCTTCAGCTTCCTGAGTAGCTGGGACTACAGGCACCTGCCACAGCCACAACGCACAGCTATTTTTCTGTTTTTGCAGTTTGGCCGAGGCCTGGTTTGAACCCGCCACCTTCAGTATATGGGGCTGGTGCCCTACTTGATGAGCCACAGGCTCCGCCCAAAGGGGTGGGGAAGTTTTGACACCGCCCCCAGGGCTTAGCACCTTAATGACCGAGAAGACTTCTCCTCAACTTCTAGCCATCTTCTTGGACCTCTGGGAGGCACAGGAAGTTATGAATGCTCACAGTTTCCAGTACCAGGCAAGATCTCAGTTCATGTCCCAACTCCATCAGTCACTGGTTTTGTGATTCAGCTAAATTCCTTACCCTCCCTAAGCTTTAGTTTCCCTAGCAGTTGAATAGGGGTAGTTATTATAGTACTTATGTCTTGAGGTTGGGGAATTAAACAATGCACAAAATTGGTTTAGCACACATCCAAATACATAATAAATTCTCAATAATAAATATAGGCTGAGCTCAGCGCCCATAGTTCAGTGGTTAGGGCACCAGCCACATGCACCAGGGTTAGTGGGTTTGAACCAGGCCTGCTAAACAACAATGATGATAACAACAACAAATAGCCAGGGGTTGTGGCAGGCACCTGTAGTCCCAGCTACTTGGGAGGCTGAGGCAAGAGAATCATTTAAAGCCAACAGTTTGAAGTTGCTGTGAGCTGTGATGCCATGGCACTCACACACAAAAGGTGACATAGTAAGACTCTGTCTCAGAAAAATGAATACATAAAAATAAATATAGGCTGGATTTAAAAATAAATAGGCCAGGCACAGTGGCTCACACCTGTAATCCTAGCACTCTGGGAGGTCGAGACGGGTGGATTGACTGAGCTCAAGAGTTCAAGACCAGCCAGAGAAAAAGCAAGAGCAAGACCCCATCTCTGCTAAAAACAGAAAGACTAGCCAGGTATTGTGGCTTGTGCCTGTAGTCCTAGCTACTGGGGAGGCTGAGCCAAGAGGATAGCTTCAGAATTTGCCATGGCACTCTACCCACCCAGGGTGACTGAGTGAGACTCTGTCTCCAAAAATATAAATACATAAATGAAAATGAATAAATAAAAGCAAAAGGAAGGACAGTTTTTAAAGTTGTTACAGAAGGAATTGGGCTCAAAGCATAAGTCATAGTTTGGCCTATTAGGAAAGAAGAAAACCTGCCTCCTTCCCTCCCGTTTCTCCTCCTGCCACTTGGCTCTCACTATCCTCCTGTATAATAACATTGTCTAAAGGTCACCTTTCCCTGTCCCTCCAACACATACACCCAGTCCTTCTTACAAACTAGATTAGACTAGTACTTTAGTCTTTTGCTAGTTTTTCAATCTTGTCCATTACCCTGAGTGCCTTGGGGCCCTACCTTCCCCACCTCACCCCGTGCTCTGGACTTTCAGCTTTCCATGGCCTTCTGTGTTCAGAGAGCCCAGAGACTGTAGTGGTGGTGGCAAAGAAGAGCATGACAGGGCAGGGTAGCTACCTGTGGTTGCTGAAGCCTATATTCAAGTTTGCCATGCTGGACTAGCAGTCACCCTCCTCTCCTTGTCTAATCATCCTTTATTTTCAGTATACCATCATTAAGCTCCCTCAACCTTCCTACCCAATTGAGAAATCCCGGAAACTTTAATCATTCCCCAAAGGCTAGTTCCCGAACCCATTAATCATCTCTGGATTCAGGGATATAACTAGAGCATCTTGTGCCTAGCTTCAATTCCAAAGACAATATCCTGTCAGGGTCCTACACTAGGGATGAGGGATGGCTCTTATCTGAGAGGAGAGAGACAGGAGCTGGGGGGTGGGAGTCAGTGTGAGTTTGGGCTCTGTGGCTCCCTCACTCCCCAGATCTGACTGGCAACCTCCAACAGAGAAGCACTGAGGCCACTCAGGGTCCACAGTTGTGCCTCATGCATGTGCCATTGATGTGGTCCCAAATCTTTCCAAGTTCCCTATTTGAGTTCTTCATGCCCTACCATTCCATCAGGGTCTAAAGCAAGCCCAGGGAAATCACCAAAATTCTGTTAGCTTTAAAATCAATTCTTGTGGCTCGGCGCCTGTAGCACAATAGTTACAGTGCCAGCCACATACACTGAGTGTGGTGGGTTCAAACCCAGCCCGGGCCAGCTAAACAACAATGACAACTGCAACAAAAAAATAGCTGGGCGTTGTGGCGAGCACCTGTAGTCCCAGCTACATGGGAGGCTCAGGCAAGAGAATTGCTTAAGCCCAAGAGTTTGAGGTTGCTGAGAGCTGTGACGCCACAGCACTCTACCAAGGACAACATAGTGAGACTCTGTCTCAAAAAAAAAAAAAAATCAATTCTTGTTCACGTTTTGAAGATTCTGTCTTCCCTGGTTTGCTAATGGAAAGTCAGTTGTCTGAAATACTGACCTGATATTCTCAGTTTTGTTTTAGGATTGGGTGTTTATTTATTCTTTAATGCCTCCCTAGAGGGTATTTAAATTATAGTCTCTTAAATAAATGGTTTCTGGGGGAAAAATTATTATAACCTTACACCAGTATCTAACTCCATTCCCTTGAGTACTGGTCAATGCCAAGAGCCTGTATCTTGGCATAAACATAAGTGCCCTGCAGAGACCCCAGTTTTTCTCCTATTCTTTTCCACATAGCTCATCTGGCAGCACCATCATGGATAAATAAGTTGATCTTTTGGGAGAGATGTCCTAGCTCTCTGCTCTTCTTCACACAAGGTTGTAGGCAGCTAATGCGGCAAAAAAAAAAATTGTACAAGAATGTGTGCACGTGTATGCGTGTGTTGGAGGTGGACATGACCTTGGAAGTGATACTATTTGTATTTCCTCTGCCAGGTGACAAGGAGCCCTGTGCACATCCCAACTCTCGCTTTTGTGCCCCTGCTCGCCAATGCCCCATCATGGACCCAGCCTGGGAGGCCCCTGAGGGTGTCCCCATTGATGCCATCATCTTTGGAGGCCGTAGACCCAAAGGTAAACAACATGTGGGGTCCATGCCTCTTGGTTAAAAATTCCAGCTCTGTATTAGGGCCTGCCTCCCTCTTATACTTAAAGCTCAGGCATCTTCTGCCTAGATCTCCAGCTGTAGCTGTCTGCTTCCAGCGTTCCCCCCAGCTGAGTGCAAAATTGAGGGGAGGCACGGGGTCTGAAAAAAGGATAGCTGAAGTCCTGGGAAAGAAAGACTATGAGCCAAGATCACCAGAAGGGATGAAGTGAGAGTTCAGAGGGCTGCCGGTGACCTTGTTCATTGGTTATCTAGGGATACCCCTGGTGTACGAGGCCTTCAACTGGCGTCATGGGGTGTTCGTGGGCAGTGCCATGCGCTCTGAGTCCACTGCCGCAGCTGAACACAAAGGTGAGCACCCTCCCCCACACTGCTCCCTCTCTCCTGTGTGCACACATCACCTCCTTCTCCCTTCTTGTGCCAAACCTTCTTCCTGCCCACTCCTGGGAGTCCTCAGTAGTCCCATCTCTTCCTACTTATATGTTTTCCCCCATCCCTTCTCTTTACCTGCCCTGAGGATATTCCAGAACCACAAACCTGTCATAACTTCCTCCAGCTGGATGAAAGGTAAGGAAGAAGATTCCTTACCCGTTCTGTTCCACTCCCCAGGAAAAATCATCATGCACGACCCATTTGCCATGCGACCCTTTTTTGGCTACAACTTTGGGCGCTACCTAGAACACTGGCTGAGCATGGAAGAGCACAAGGGGGCCCAGCTGCCCCGTATCTTCCACGTCAACTGGTTCCGGCGTGACGAGGCAGGCCGCTTCCTGTGGCCAGGCTTTGGGGAGAATGCTCGGGTGCTAGATTGGATCTGCCGGCGGCTAGAAGGGGAGGACAGTGCCCAAGAAACACCCATTGGGCTGGTGCCAAAGGAAGGAGCCTTGGATCTTAGTGGCCTTGGAGTCATAGACACCACTCAGCTCTTTTCGCTCCCCAAGGACTTCTGGGAACAGGAAGTTCATGACATTCGGAGCTACCTGACAGAACAAGTCAACCAGGATCTGCCTAAGGAGGTATTGGCTGAGCTGGAGGCCCTGGAGGGACGTGTACGCAGAATGTGACCTGAGGTTCTCATCTAGCAAGAGGTCACAGCACCCCCAATCTGGGAATTAGGACAGCCACCAGACTTGCAGAAAATCTAAGCAATGTGATATTAACTAACATCTTCTGGGAGCCATGAGACTGAGCCACAGACCATCTCCCACACACTGTCCAATAATAAGAGATAGTCATTTATTTTAAACATTCGTGCTGTTTTCATTTCTTGCCTATCTTCATAGGCTTCCTTCGAACAACAGTCTTCTTCTTCCAGCCCTTAGAAGAAATATAGCCTGGTAGAGTCAAGGATCTATCTTGCAGGCAGCTCTACTATTGGTTTGCATAAGTAGGAATTTCCAGAAGTAGACACTGTATCTGCTCTGTGTCCTGAGGTCTTAAAAAACAGTGAGGGAGGCTCGGCGCCTGTGGCTCAATGGGCTAAGGTGTCAGCCACGTACACCTGAGCTGGCGGGTTCAAATCCAGCCTGGGCCCACCAAACAACAATGCCGGCTGCAACCAAAAAACGGCCGGGTGTTGTGGCAGACGCCTGTAGTCCCAGCTACTTGGGAGGCGGAGGCAAGAGACTCGCTTGAACTCAGGAATTGGAGGTTGCTGTGAGCTGTGGATGCCACGGCACTCTATCCAGGGTGACAGCTTGAGGCTCTGTCTCAAAAAAAAAAAAACGGTGAGGGTTGGCTCTGAGACAACCTCCAACTCCTGTGGCTCAAGCAGCTAGGGCGTCAGCCACATACACCTGAGCTGGCGAGTTCAAATCCAGCCCAGGCCCACCAAACAACAATGACAGCTGCAACCAAAAAAATAGCCAAGGTGTTGTGGCAGGCGCCTGTAGTCCCAGCTACTTGGGAGGCAGAGGCAGGAGAATCACTTGAGCCCAGGAGTTGGAAGTTGCTGTGAGCTGTAATGCCATACCACTCTATTAAAAAAAAATGGTGAGGGTGGGTGGCGCCTATGGCACAGTGAGTAGGGCACCGGCCCCATATACCAAAAGTGGTGGGTTTGAACCTGGCCTCGGCCAAACTACAACAAAACAATAGCTGGGCATTGTGGTGGATGTCTATAGTCCCAGCTACTCGGGAGGCTGAGGCAAGAGAATTGCCTAAGCCCAAGAGCAGGAGGTTGCTGTGAGCTGTGATGCCATGGCACTCTACCAAGGGCAACAAAGTGAAACTGTCTCTTAAAAAAAAAAAAAAAAAAAAACCCAGTGAGGGCCTCAACAAACTGTTCAGTACAGCCTCCCGGCCTAAAATTCCTCATCTTTTCTATAACTCCATCCTGCAGGGAAATGGTTCCATTCTCAGTTCTCAAACCTGTTCTTCCCCTTGCCTGACCTGGCACTGGAAGTCACAAAGTATTCATGAAAGCATATTCAATATTAAGACAGCAGTCACTTCTAGAGCACCTTCTATGTGCCAGGCACTGTTCTAAGCACATTACAAAACAACCCTTTGAAGGAAGGTACCATTTTATGGAGGAAGAAACAAAGGCAGAGAGGTTGAATATTTTGTCCAAGACCACACAGTAAATGATAATTGTATACACATGTCTCTCATAGCAGCATAGACTTTTTGAATGGTAAGGACTTTAGAAGTCACCTATTCCATGATTCTCAAACTTAAAAGTGCATATGAATCACCTGGAGGATCTTGTTAAAATGCAGATTCTCTCTCAGCAAGTCTGAAAAAGCCCAGAGACTGTTCTTCTTACCAGCTTCTGGGTGATGCTGTTGCTGCCAATCTGGGGAACATAGTTTGACTCATGAGGCCTTTGCCTAAACTCACCTGAAAACAACTTTGAAGAGAAATCAGAGAAGAGTGATGTTCCTGCATGAATCAAAGGCATCAGATTAGGAGAATTTTCCTCCATCATTTGGACCAGGCTGAGCATGTGTCTAAACTGAGGTGGGTGAGATGGGAGTCTTTACCCAGAAAAAAGGAACAAACTTCAACAAATAAAATGGAATTATTGGGAACTCCCTCAAAGGAAAACAACTGCAAGACAAAACAAGTGTTCTCATAGCAAATGCCAATAACCAGCTACAATGTGTGAGGACAGAAAGGACATCAAGCACTAGAACAGAGTGAGCAACAGAGTACACTGTACTTAGAAACATACAGCTAAGTCAGCTTTATAAACAGCATGTGGTCCCTGAAACAACAACATTGGGGCAATATAGCGCAGGTACTAGCACATAGTAGACTCTGGAGTCAGGGGTGCCTCTCAGTTTTTTCATCTGATTGATTTTGTTTTGAGACAGAGTCTTGCTTGCTCTGGTGCCCTGGCTAGAGTGTCATGGCCTCAGCCTCGTTCACAGCAAACTCAAACTCAAGTAATCCCCCTGCCTCAGCCTCCTGAGAAGCTGGAACTACAGACACATGCCACCACGCCCAGCTAACTTTTCTATTTTTAGTTGAGGTAGGGTCTCCCTTTGCTCAGGCTGGTCTCACACGCCTGACCACAAGCTATTCTCCCACCTCAGCCTCCCAGAGTGCTAGAATTACAGGTGTGAGCCACCATACTGGCCTATGAGTTTCTTCATTTGTAAGATGGGAATGCCCACACCTCACAGTATTTTGGGAGGATTAAAAGAGTCAGTGGACAAAGCACTCAGAACTATGCCTCCTGGCACGAAATAACCATTTAATACATGTCAGCTATCATCACCTTTCCACTCTATAATGATTATAGAGTAGACCCTGTAGGTCTGTTATATTTTTGGTCACAGTTTAAGAAGGAAATGAGCAATACTAATCAAGTTTAGGACAGAAAGAAAATGGATAGAGGCAAAGAACTTAGGGTTCCAGGCAACTTTCTGATATCTAAGTGCATAGGGACAGAAAAGTGCTAACCTTAAAATGATTTTTTGGGTTCGGTGCCTGTGGCTCAAGCAGCTAAGGCACCAGCCACATACACCTGAGGTGGCTGGGTTCGAATCCAGCCCAAGCCCACCAAACAACAATGACTGCTGCAACCAAAAAAAAAAAAAAAAAAAAAATATATATATATATATATATATATATCCAGGTGTTGTGGCGGGCGCCAGTAGTCCCAGCTACTTGGGAGGCCAAGGCATGAGAATCTCTTGCCCCTAGGAGTTGGAAGTTGCTGTGAGCTGGGATGCCATGGCACTCTACCCAGGGTGACAGCTTGAGGCTCTGTCTCAAAAAAAAAAAAAAAAAAAGATTTTTGGGCCAGATTATAGCTGCTCACACCTGTAATCCCAGAAATTTGGGAACTATAGGTAGGAGAATCACACCACTGCACTCCAGCCTGGGCAATAGAGCAAGACCCTATCTCCAAAGTGGGGGAACATATTTTTGTCAATTAGAACAAATGTGGGCTGCATGCACTTAAGCTCCATATAAATGATAAAATATATTAACACATTTTAATTAATCTTTATGAAAACAAAGCACAGATACAGAAAACCATACAAAACAAAGATACAACTTAAAACTACTATAAAATGAACACCCTTAAAACCAACACCCAAGGAAAAAAAATAGAACTTTTCTAGATAACAACCCTACCCACCACGTTGACCCTTTCTATGACAGCCCCTCCCTCCTGCCATTAGTGAATAATATGGTTAGTAAAAGTCACCGGCATTTTCTTGTAGTTTGATCATCCAAACATGGCTCCTTAGACATTATAGTGTAGCTTTGTCTATTTTTTGAAATTTCATGTCTTTTATATTCACTTGATCTCAGCCAAAGGCCAAGAAGTGATCACATCTTTATATGTGTGTGTGTGTGTATATATTTTTTTTGAGACAGAGCCTCAAGCTGTCAACCTGAGTAGAGTGCTGTCGCATCTCAGCTCACAGCAACCTCCAGCTCCTGGGCTCAAGCAAGTCTCCTGCCTCTTCCTCCCAAGTAGTTGGGACTACAGGTGCCCGCCACAACGCCTGGCTATTTTTTGGTTGCAGTCATCACTATTGTTTGGCAGGCCCAGGCTGGATTCGAACCCACCAGCTCAGGTGTATGTGGCTGATGCCTGCTATATTTTTTTTTTTTTTGAGACAGAGCCTCAAGCTTTTGCCCTGGGTAGAGTGCTGTGGCATCACAGCTCACATCAACCTCAAACTCTTAGGTTTAAGAGATTCTCTTGCCTCAGCCTCCCAAGTGGCTAGGGCTACAGGCATCCACCATAACGCCCAGCTATTTTTTTTGTTGCAGTTGTCATTGTTTTAACTGGCCTGGACCAGGTTGGAACCGGTCAGCCTTGTTGTATGTGCCTGGCACCCTACCCACTGAGCTACAGGCGCCACTCACATCTTTTATATTTTTATCAATCTATAGGTTCCCTCTCCATTTCTTCCTTTTTCCTCACTTTAGCCATTGAAGAATCCACACCTAAATGTTCAATGCTTCGATTCATTAATTCACTAGGGATTACAAAACAGCCATATTTGAGTTCTCATACAGTCAGAATATTTTTATAAAGGGATACTTCTCTGTATCTTCTATTTCATCACTCTGTATTATAGTTTACAATATGAACAACAACAACAAAAAAACCTGCTCAATTCTTTTATTTTCAACCTTCAAAATAATTATTTAATTTCCTACCATCCTGCAAGAAGTAACCAATTATGACTGAGTGCCCATAGCACAATGGTTACAGCGCCGGCAACATACACTGAGGCTGGCAGGTTTGACCCAGCCCGGGCCAGCTAAACAACAATGACAACTGCAATAGAAAAATAACTGGGTGTTGCGGCAGGCGCCTGTAGTTCCCAGCTACTTGGGAGGCTGAGGCAAGAGAATCGCTTAAGCCCAAAAGTTGGAGGTTGCTGTGAGCTGAGATACTATGGCACACTACCGAGGGCCACATAGTAAGACTGTCTCAAAAAAAAAAAAAAGGCTCAGCGCCTGTGGCTCAGCGGGCTAAGGCGCCAGCCATGTACCTGAGCTGGCGGGTTCGAATCCAGCCCAGGCCCACCAAACAATGACAGCTGCAACCAAAAAATGGCCGGGCGTTGTGGCAGAAGCCTGTAGTCCCAGGTACTTGGGAGGCAGAGGCAAGAGACTCTCTTGAGCCCAGGAATTGGGTGGTTGCTGTGAGCTGTGATGCCACAGTCCTCTATCCAGGGTGACAGCTTGAGGCTCTGTCTCAAAAAAAAAAAAAAAAGCAACCAACTAGTTACACACACACACAATTATAAACTCATAGATTTAAACATAGTGTTTAAACGGGGGGGGGGGGTGTTGCACAGTGGCTCACACCTGTAATCCTAGCACTTGGGAGGCTGAGGCCAGTGGATTGCCTGAGCTAACAGGTTTGAGACCAGCCTGAGCCACAGGCTATTTCTCTAACAATAGCCAGGTGTTGTGGAGGGCACCTGTAGTCCCAGCTACTCCGGATGCTGAAGCAAGAGAATTGCTTGAGACCAAGAGTCTGAGGTTACTGTGAGCTATGATGTCACAGCACTCTACCAAGGGCAACAAAATGAGACTCTGTCTCTAAAAAATAAATAAATCTGGCTTGGCGGCTAAGGTGCCAGCCACATACACCAGAGCTGACAGGTTCAAATCCAGCCTGGGCCTGCCAAACAATTACAACTACAACCAAAAATAAATAAATAAATAAATGAATAAATAAAACTGTAGTTCCAGCTACTTGGTAGGCTAAGGCAAGAGAATCACTTAAGCACAAAAGTTTGAGGTTGCCGTGAGCTGTGACGCCACAGCACTCTACCAAGGGCTACAAAGAGAGACTCTGTCTCAAAAATAAATAAATAAATAGAATGTTTACTAAATTATCCTTAATAGTGCTCATATTGTTCCATCGTTGTCCATGGGAGCTAGGCCAAAAAGAGTTGAGTCCTTTTGACATAAGAGTTATTGCTTGCTTCCTCACTATCTGGTATGATAAGTTGTTCCATGTTCATCTTATTCATTTTTTTGCCCCAAACCTGGCATCAGTCATTTCTCCAAGAAGCTTTGGTTTCTTTCAGTATTTTAAGAACATAATCTGGGTGCTATGAGTATTCATTGAGACTGGGAAAGGTTATTATTTCTAGATTTTTTTTTTTTTGAGATAGTCTCACTTTGTCGCCTTTGGTAGAATGCTGTGGCATAACTCACAGCAACCTGAAACTCTTGGCCTCAAATGATTCTCTTGTCTCAGCCTCCCAAGTAGCTAGGACTACAGACACCTGCCATAACACCTGGCTTTTTTAGAGACAGGGCCTCGCTCTTACTCAGGCGCAATCCTCCTGCCTCAGCCTCCCAGTGTGCTGGGATTACAGACATGAGCCACAGGACCCAGCTCTGTTTCTAGATCTTTTTGATGGATAGAGGGGGAAGATAAAATCTCATGAGTTCATACTGTGTTTTATTAAAAATCAGGGCTAAA
This sequence comes from Arctocebus calabarensis, assembly GCA_963573935.1. Lineage (NCBI taxonomy): Eukaryota > Metazoa > Chordata > Mammalia > Primates > Lorisidae > Arctocebus > Arctocebus calabarensis. Next base: position 26,185 of record CAUYON010121969.1, read on the forward strand.
GGGCTTTTACTTCTCCTATATTATCTCTATAGCTCTCACCCTCCACACACAAATAGATCGTGGTGTTTCTTTCCCTGCTTTCCTCCTCTCAAAAATCTAGTTTTTAAGGACACAAGACCTGATTATTGTGAGTATATATTAGTATAATCACTCAATTGCTTTCTAGTCAACACATTTTAAGTTCCTACATAATGAGCACACTCCTCCCCTTCCATCTGCCACAAGAAGACAATATAGGTATAGGCATCAATCACTTCAGATGGCTGAACTATCCCAAGAGCACCAGGCTGGGAGCTGGGTTGGGAGAGAGGCAAGAAAGGGTTAGCTAGAGAATGAAAACTGCTTTCCTTCTCCTCTCCAGTCCAGCCTGCCCTCTAGTGGAGATGCTAAAGAGCAGGAAACAGGCCAAGGCAGATCAGACAGGAAGTCAACTAGTTGACATTGATTTAGCAATTACCAGTAATGGTCCTAAAATGGTGCTTAAGGTAGAAAACCTCTCTGTAGCTTTTAGTGACTTTAAGTACAGCTTGGGAGAGCGGAGACTGCCCAAATGAAAAGCACACAAACTGTAACCAAGCAAAATACCAAATTTCAAAATCAAGAGAGGAAAGGCTAAATGAATGTATCAAAATGACAACTATATTTTTTTAATACCATTTTATTTCTTTCAATAGAACATATAGTATACCCCAAGATATAAATGCTCACATTTCAAAAAATATTACAGGTTACAAGTGACATAATCAGGTACACAGTTTTGAACACAAAGATAATTAGTGGATCTAGTTTATGAATGCTATTGCTATTAGGCCCAGGAAGGTATCTTCCCACTGCCCAAAAGAAAGCCAATGTCCAGGGTGGCACCTTTGGCTCAAGGAGTAGGGCGCTGGTCCCATATACTGGAGGTGGTGGGTTCAAATCTGGCCCTGGCCAAAAAACTGCAAAAACAAAAAAATGGAGACTTTACATCTTTTGGGTGGTGCCTGTGTCTCAGTGAATAGGGCGCCGGCCCCATATGCTGGAGGTACAGGGTTCAAACCCAGCCCCAGCCAAAAACTGCAAAAAAAAAAAAAAGAAAGAAAGAAAGCCAATGTCCAGAGAAAGCAGGATTGGGCAGACAAAGAGTTTGTTCTATTTAGTGCTAAGAGGGGAGATGGGAGAAATTCCTCAAATCTGCCTCCCTGAGAATTGGGGAGACAGGGATTTTAAAGACAGTTCAGTGGGTATAGGATTAGGCCATCAGGATCTGCTAATTGGCTGGCTTTAGGGCAGAACCATCAGTCCTTTGATTTGGGCTGCTATCTATGTGGTCAATAACTGGAATACAAGACCTTAGATGCAGGGTTTAAGACCAGTTGAGTCAGTTTCCTTGGTCTGGATGGGTCTGTTACTAAAATACAGGACCTGGAAGATATCTCAAAAACTACTCCTGCCTGGCACTGTGGGTCACACCTGCAATCCCAGCACTTGGGGAGGCTGAAGCAGGTGGATTGCTTGAATTCACCAGCCTAACCAAGAGTGAGACCCTATCTCTAAAAAATAGCCAGGCATTGTGGTGGGCACCTGTAGTCCCAGCTTACTTGGGAGGCTGAGGCAAAAGGATTGCTTAAACCCAAGATTTTGAGGATGCTGTGAGCTATGATGCTATAGCACTCTACACAGGGTGACCAAGTGAGATGCAGTCTCAAAAAATAAAAATAAAAAAACAAAACCTACTCCAGGGTAAAGAAGCAAAGGAAACAGTCATTATTATCAAGCAAATGAGGGGACAGTGGCTGGTTACTGTCATTATTTTAGCTAAGCCTATTCCTTCACAGAGTTCTGGAGCTCTTGCTCTAGTTCTGGCCTTGCACCCCATCATCACTTTGTAAGGACAGTTCTTTAGTATTTGATTTGATGTTAAAAAGGACTCATTTTGGTCATAAAACCTCAAATATTTTTTAACATTTACCATGACTTTTAGATGTTTTATTCAATAATCCATATGTTCTGTATTACAAAGGCTTGGGTTAACAAGATTTTATTCAGGGTTAAACTAGATTTGTAAGGAAGAGAAAAGGAAAGAGATAAACAAAAATTGATTCTTGTGCTCACTTCAGCAGCACATATACTAAAATTGGAACGATACAGAGATTAGTATGGCCTCTGTGTAAGGATGACACACAAATTTGTGAAGCGTTCCATATTTTTCTTTTCTTTTCTTTCTTTTTTTTTTTTTTGAGACAGAGCCTCAAGCTCTGTCACCCTGGATAGAGTGCTGTGGCATCACAGCTCACAGCAACCTCCAATTCCTGGGCTCGAGCGAGTCTCCTGCCTCAGCCTCCCAAGTAGCTGGGACCACAGGCACCCGCCACAACGCCTGGCCATTTTTTGGTTGC